>JAXQQM020075230.1:0-25874 GCA_034641835.2 Pinus albicaulis | reverse complement strand
TTAGCTCACGTGGTAAGAGTTGTATGTTTGCACTTATTGATCATCTAAAAAAGTATTTGCATTCTCTTTCCATTTATATACAGTGCATTGCTCCATGTTGGGTGTGGAGCCTGATTATCTTGTTTACTTTGTATCACAGCATTGGAACCCTGTACCTTAAAAGGGGCGGCAACGCCGCCCCTAATTAATCGCTGCCGTGGGGGGTGGTTTTCGGGGGCAGCGCCTCCGAAGCTAAAAACAGATGTAAAATTGCCTTGTAAAAGTATAATAATTTCTAGTCAATCTGGGCCGTTCATTAGGCAAATGATCTGACGGTAGAAGTTATGTTTAGATTAGGGTTTTTTGCCCTAGAAGGCAACCCCCTTGTATATATGAGGGTATTGTATTGCGGCTGTGTATTATGTGTGTATTCTCGGAGCGAGAAACAGAGAGGGATATTGTGAGAGAGAACAGAGGATATTACAGCGGATCTGCTGTAGGTTTTGTCTCTTCATTTTTTGCTGGATAATAGAAAGGAAGGACTGGCTGTTCGGGGTGGACGTAGCCCAAACTGGGTGAACCACGTATATCTGTGTCTCTCTAGTTTTATGTGTTTTGTGTGCTTGTATTTTTCCGCATATTTTATGTGTTGCATTGCTCCATAATATATAATTTTCTAACACTCCACAAGAGGGAAATTTTGTGTTTGGGCTTTATTGTCTTTCTAAGAGCAACATCAATGATGGAGGGAGCCATTCTTGTATGGATTTGGGAAAGTATTGTTATATTCTTGTTGTGTTTAGTAGACACACAATGCCATTTACTACCTTCTATTAGATGAGAAAACATGCACAACCAGTAAGTGGTTGGGAGACAACTTGCCATATTATGTTTTGAAATAACAGGTAGAAAAACTTTGTTGTCACCACATGGGAAACTTTCAGCACCATCCTGCATTACACATAACACTCAGTATCTCCTTTATTTGGGTGCCATATCATTATGATGTTCTAGTCATTGTATGTGAGATGGATTGGGCAAGAAAGGTTCATAGAACCAAAGAGGGGGGCTTTGAAGATCCAGTTGCCTTTTTTCCTCTTGAAGGAAACATTACTGCATCCCAAAATCAGTAGCCACTTTACACCTATCATAAGTGGAGAGAGAGATGGCATGGGGTAGACAATTTGGTCTATCATGTTCAGCTTTGTAGCCTACCTACATTATAGGAGCCAAAGGTGGAAGATTTTTTATATGAATTACCATTTTGGAGGGTGATTCATTTTGCTTGGATGATAGCTTGGGGATTGGAGCTTCACATGGGAATGAAGGTTCCCAATATTTTTCAGATTCCATGCCTCAATAAGGCCTCTAGACAACATATATTTTCCTCCATGAATATCCCACTTCTTCATGATGAGAGCCATTTGGATTTGTCACCAAAGGCTAACTTGTACACTTGGGAGGAGCAACTAAGGGACAGATTGATGAGAGAGCATCTTGTTCATTAGAGGAGCTTATCATATGAGGATGCTACAGGAGGAGGAGAGGAGGCTTTCCAGTTCTATCCTTGCAGTTGCCTGAGGACAAGCAACATTTGGGAGGGGAGGGTTGTAATATTCCAAAATTAGCTTGCAGCTAATTGTAATATTCATTTTTTCTTTTGTCATTTAGATAGATGAATAAGTGGGTAGGGAGACCCACAAATCTCTTTAGTAGGAATAAATTCACTCCTAATGTGAAATTATATCATCTTAATAGCTAGATAAATCACCCTCATGTGTGAACAGGGGCTAATGCATGTGGACAAGGTAAAGTTTGACCAAATCAACAGTGCTGGTATGGAGGGAGTGGATCATCAATGAAAGACAACACAGTGTTAATAGGTGAAAGTATCCATGAGAGTAGTGGCTTTAATGAGTGGGACCCAAGGTGAGAAGGCTCACATTATATGTAAGGAGGGAAAGGCAACCATAGATGGGTATGTTGTTGATTATTGATTTTGGTGGTGTTGGGCCTCAAAATAGTCCCTATTTTCACTCCATTATTCATCAATATCTTCACATTTTACCTTCATGTCACCTCCATTCCACCTCCATATCATTACATTCACCTCATTATTGGGTCATAACTATGTTTTTCCAAAGTTTATTAATTCTTAACATTTTAAAGTGAATTTATGGCTAAAACTTAGAAAATAATATTCTTATACTTATACCTAACAATTAGCATGAGTTTGTTGACATGTGTAGGCACAAATGAAGCTTCCAAGACACCTTTATGTGGCCTTGGATGATCAAATTCGAATTTAAGAAGATAAACCTCATGAAAAGATCATGGAGGAGATCATGGAGGATAGGGTTATGTGTCTAGATGGTTGAGAAATGTATGGAACTAAAAGAGAGATTAGTGGATCATCATTATGAGTTTGTTATCTCATTTCATTGTATAAATAGGAGTACCTCCTCCATTCCAAGGGGAGGACTCTTAGAGCATTGTATCCAATTGATGATGGAATAGAATAAAGCTTCATTTTTCATATATTTCCATTATGTAGTTTTAGATGTAAATTGTGTTAATGTAGAATATGAATTTATGGAATTTATGTAGTTTTAGATATAAGTTTCCTTAATGTAGTATATGGAATAATTTGTCTTGTTCTTAAGAAAATTGAGCTCACTCTAAAAGGATGAGAGAAACATTTTATTTCATATTAGATTTTGTTTCATTTCATTGCTTAGATGTTTAAGGATTTGTTTGTGATTGATGAATGAGTTTTAAATTAGAATCTTATCAACATGTGAGAGGATATCCAAGGGTCTAAGTTAGGCTCTCTCTATATTTGATTTGCATGATAATTGAAATTCATTCTTTTGCTTTTATGTTTCAAGTCATTTCATTTCTTATGCTTATGAATGAATCTTAGTTTAGTTTGGATTAGTACATGAGAGGACAATCAAAAGACTAAGTTAGTCTTTCTCTCTCTTTGAATCTGAACAACAATTAAAGTTCATTCTCTTGTTTTTATTTCAAGTTTCTGGTTTTATGAATGATTTCTCTATGATACTGTAGGGAAGGACAACCAGGACCTCCTTAGTTAGGAGCCTCTTCCCTTGCATATTATATTGAATCATAAATAATTTAGTTAGACATAGAGTTAGTTGCCTACTCCTGCATATATATTGTTGGCACCATCACAAGCTCACGAGTTTCCCTGGTCGATAATTTAATGCAGCAATTTGTTCAAATAAATTGCCCAACAGGTGGTCTGTATGACTTCTTGCACTCTTCAGTTGTTTAGCAGAGTCTGTTGTACTGTTTAGTACAAGGGTGTTCCCGAGCGGGAATCCCACACTCATCCTCGGGGGACTTCAAGGGCCTACTCAAGTGATATTATTGAGCTTCATAGTCCACATTTTGGCATCAATCTAAGCTTCAAATTTATTCTACAGCGCAGTTTCTGTCAGATTTTTGTTGTGTTGCACGGTAGAAGCAGTGGAGGATTGTTAGGGCCATTTTCTGAGTTTTTTTTTCAGTGGAGAGGTATCCTTTCCATTAGGAGACCAGCAAGGAAGGTCTTGGAGCTTTATTTCATATTTTTTCACCAGGCCAAACTGTTACCACCATCTACAGGGCAGTTTCACTCTCAAACTGCATTATTTTGTTGAGCATATGTAGTGGAGGTTTCAGTGCTTTGTTTGGAGGGTGAGACCTTCAACAAAAGGATCAACCTTTCACTTGGAGGATATATTAGAGGACATCTATATATTTTCATATCAGTTTCAGCCACCTCCTTCCAGTTATTCATTTGCAGCTGCTATTCAACCCTAGGGCTGCATTCTGACATTTTGGTATTTTGGGTATTTCTGGAAACCCTTTTTAGGTTGTCTTGGAAATGTGTTTGGGAGCCTATATCTCTACTCTCGACACTTTTTGAGCCATATAACAATAGATCCATGTATTGACATATTCCAGCAACAGTTATATCCACTAAAACAGCGTTGTCTTAGCCTTGGGCATTATTGTGTAGGAGTTTTCTTCATATTTCATGTACTTGTTCTCTTGAGGCTTGCTTTGCTTAACTTGAGTGACTTTTTCCTCAAGATGTTGTACACATTTTGCTGCTATGATATCAATATAATGGCTATATGATCTACTTATATCCATTATTTTTTTCTATATTCTTGTCTTTTATATTTTGGAATAATATAAATTATAAGGTGGGCTTTATAATTACATAGAGAAGAAGCATAAATTTCCAAAGACATGCTTCAAAATTATTCCTTACAATAGCTTCACAAATTCTAGCAGATTCTAGAAAAAATTAACAGAGTTTCCCCTACACCAGAAAATTTATCCCTTAATTACATAAAAAATGAGGCTTATATATAGGCACTCAAGGCTCATGACCCTATCCCTAAACCACTATTAGTACTCATAAACCAATAGGAATATTTTACAAACTGACATTTATATTGTAACTAAATTTTCTAGAAGTTTCCAGAAAAATTTTCCACTTGTAGGGTGGGCCCCATTTTATTTGGTTGTAGTAGGCTTGTACTTCTCTCTCTTGCTTACGCCTTGGGTGCTCTTTGTAATGTTCCAAATCTGGAACTCAGCAATGAATGAGCTGTATAATGGTCCTATTATGATGAATAAGCTTAAAATATACAAAATAAACACATAGACATATTTTTTAGCTACAGAAGCAACTTTTACTTTGTTTCATGATACGAAAAGTGGGGGAAAAGGGGAGTTTATGCCCTAAAAAGGTTTTTCTCAGAAATGAGCGTAAAAATAAACAGGGGAAATGGCTGGATACAATATCTTAGGTCATGAGGGACCTATGCTCCAAATTTTAGCTCAAACTAATGCTTCTAGCTATGGTAAACAACTCCTCCTTTCCCGTCTAGGCTAGAAAACATTGATTTCCCATGACTTTACTAAACAGAAATTTATGAATACTGTGAGAGCATAATTTTCATGAGGGCTTCCATAGAAAATGATGGAATAATTATTATCAGAAGTTTATATTAGTAATACAACAAATAAATGGAGGTTTAATCACTTATACAGTAAAAACAAGACACCCAGCAAGGTTTCTGGCAAAATGCATGTACAAAGCAGCACTGCAGAAAATAACACATTTCACTATAAAATTGTATTAAAAATAACTGAATATGATATATAGATGCCAAATAATACAGAGAATGGCCTTAGGCCTTCTTATTGGAACTCCCGTAGGGAAATAAGCACCTCCTCCTCAAAGATTAGCATACAATCATGGATGCAGCTCTATTGCTGCTGCTCCTGCATAAAAGACGTAGTTTATTGAAGGAGACTGCATTTTGGTTGAATGTGGATGAATGGCCTTAATCCAAATACAGAAATGAAGCTCTAATCCTTCCCTCTTGATCCCTTAAGCAAGCTGATCTAAAGAGAGGATGGAATTCCCGCACAGGAATTCCTTGCACTAATTAGTGCAGCAACTCCAGCTAAACAGCTAAAGCATGCAAGTGGTCTCAAGACCAAAATAGCTGAATGCATGAATGATCTCCCTTTGATTCTATGCCTTCCTATTATCTTTGGTGAGCCTCCTCACCCCAGACCCCACACAATGTTGAGGTGACTTCTTCATGAAGCTTCCTCTTTCAAAACTGTGCTGCCCTAGGTTGCTTCCCTCCTCTTGTGGCTGCACTGTTGACTTGGTCAACTAATCCACCTCCAATGCCTCTTTTCACACTAAATATCTTCAATATAGTTTACATATGTGTCTTAGGCTGATCCTTGTTCACATTGAGCTAGTTTACTTGAGTATTTCTTCCTCCTCAAGAATGGTTGTTGACTTAATCAAACTTGACTATGCCTCCATCTAAAATGTACTTGTTCACAATTGGAAGTGTAAAAATAGCTCCTAAGGTGATCTCTTCCCTTACTAAGGTGTAATTTATTCATATTTTATTGTTCATGGGCCTCCTTACCCATTTATTCCTCTCCTAGGTGAAAGTAGCAAAATCTAATATTCCAATTTGCTTATGTGAAAATTTTGGAATATTACACTTTTTTATCTCTTGATGGGTTTTGGCTAAATATTTGGCATCACCTAGGCTAATTCACTGGTGGTGTTGGACTTGGTTGTGCTAATGTTGGTGTCAATGGATTAGGTCATCCTTGTTATTGTTGTGGAGGCCTGGAACTTGAGGCTACCTATGTTGGTGACACTTGTGGCATTGGTGCAGAGTCCCTTTTGAATGGATAGTTTATATAAATTCATCATACCCCTCCACTCCTTACCCAAAGGAATGTCACATGACTGCACGTCCAAGATGGTCCCTTCTATATTGTGACTATCTCGTAATCCACTTTGTGTTTCTCCTTGAATAGTCCCTTCAAGATGAACAAAACTTCAAAGTAATATTCATAAAAATTTACAATTTACTTACCATGTAGGGCACAATCTTCTTCCCCAAAGCCTTTTTTTATCTTCTTTAATGTCATTGAGGCTCTTCATGATGGATTCCTTGGAACATAAATCCCTATTACCATCAAATAATGGTGAGAATTTCCTCTTGTAAAACATTTCACTTTTATCTTTAAAGCCTTGTACTTCATTGGATAGTGCCTCTACTTTATTCTCCACTAGTCTCATCAATGTTTTATTCCTCTTCAGTTAGTTAACCATCACTACCTACCTAGATATATCAATGTTTTCCTTTAAGACCTCCTCTTTGGGAATATGATGAAGGAAATTCATGATCACTTCAACCTTGGTGGGGAAGTCACCAATAATTTTCTTAATCAAATTTATTTCCATGTGTTCCCTTTTGATAGTTTCTATCTTCTCCTAGATCAACTCCATATGATCCCAATGCTTGTTTTTTGTGTTCATGATCACCTCCCATGTGATTCTTTTGACATATTTGAAAGAGGACTTGATGGGGTATTTCCTCCTCAAAACTTCCAATTCATATCCAATGCTCTTGTGCCTGCTACATATCCATCTTAGTACTCTCGAGCTTTTCTTTTTTGTCTTAAATTCTTTCTCTTGATTTTAGAGTATAACTTGCAACTTCTTAGCATCCTCTGATACCTTTAATGACTCTAATTTCCCATATATAACATTGGGGGTTTGGTAGGATTAAGAAGTCTCACATATTTTATCCTTCATGCCTTGGACCTTTGCCTCCAATAGCACAACTTGGTCCTCATATTCCTTGTTCTTCATTAATACCTCATGGACCTTCAAATTCAACTTCTGTTTCTCCTTTTGTGCCTCATCCAAATCATTTTTTTGGAAAAGATATGCATCTATTGATATGAACTTATGCAGGAAATCAATAGAATACATATATAAACATAAACATAGAAATGCAGCAGAAATAAAACTTCATTTCATTAATATCAAAGAACTTAAATATGCTTACATATAGAATGGAAATAAATTAGGTTGGGTGATGGTAGCTTATCTATGAGAAGAGATGTGGCGGATACATGCCTATGAACTATGTTAAAATGAGGCAAGGTGTCATTTTTTATCATTGAGAAAAAATGAGAAACCCTACACATCCAAAAACATAACCCTAGGAGATGAAGCGCCAAAATATTGTTGGCCCCGTTGGGGTAAGTTGGAACTTCAACTTTCTGGGGTTGTAACTTTGGCATGTGATATTCATTTTGCCGTCATAATACCTCATTTGAAATATCTCAAAGATAATTCCAAAACCAAATTCATAAGTTGGTTTGGGACTTTTTCGGTCTCTTAATTTTCCCTAAAAACATATTTTAGTCCCTCAAAGTGACTCCCGAAGTTTAGGACCCGAAAAAATGCCAAAAATAGTAAATTTCGTTATAATTAAGGAAACTGAAAAAAAAAAAAAAAATGAAAGAAAAAATGGTGGGGGTCCAAGTGGAATAGGCGAGTGGCCACCAATACCCACCTGGATCTGTCCTCCCCCCTTAGGAAGAAATGGTTCCCATTGCATTGAGTTCCTCCATGAGATGTGGAAACCTTTGCTAAACTTGGTCCCTAGTGAGCCACTTGCCTTAGTGCGAGAGTTGGTCAGCTTTGAAAACCCGATATTGTTGATATTTTACTAGCAAATGTTATTGATCTTCCTATCCATGATGTGATCAGTTGTGGCATGTTACATGCAATCATGGTTTAGCTCTATTGGTGTGATTTGTTTTGCAATATCATATGTGTCTAGTAGTGGTGGAAAGTATGGTCGAAGGCATTCCACATTGAACACTGGGTGCATGCCAATGAACGGTGGAATTTGGAGCTTGAAATCATTGTCCCCTACAACCTTAGTGATGGTGTATGAACCATAATAGAGTGATCAAAGCTTACGGTGAGGCCAAGCAAGGCGCTACTTCTGCAAATGTAGCCAAACGTTTTTGCGCACCTCGAACTTGTGTGGCACCCGATCTTGATCATGTCACTACTTCTAATTAACATTGGCTTTGTCCAATATGTCATGGACCTGCTAGCGGATGTACTATATTTTTTCAATGAAGTTGTTATCCCTACCATTTTTAGAATAGACATGGGTCGAAGCTGCCTAAGTAGTTGCAAATGGTATGGCCACACCAATGGGACATAGTGGCGGGAATTCCAACTCCACATGAAATGGGTTGTGTCCAATTGAGCTATGGAGAGCTCTATTGTAGCTGTATTTTGCATAGTGGAGGCTTTCATCCCATGTGCGACGATGCTTCTATTTATACATGACAAAATGTGTACGATTGTCCTGTTGACAACCTCTGTTTGGCTATCAGTTTTGGGGTGGAAAGTCGTGGACTTAGTGAGCATGGTATCGAGCATCAACCAGATAATTGACCAAAATGTACTTAAGAACTTGTTGTCCTGATATGATATAATGGAATGTGGGATCCCAAAGTGCACCCACACTCATTCAAATAATATTTTAGTAGTGAATTCTATTGTGATACTACTTTTGCAGGCCACCAGACTGGCCATACTAGAGAATATGTCGAAGACCATGAAAGCAAAATCGTTTCCATGCTTAGTAGAAGGAAGGCCTGACATGTAATACATGGATATGGAATACCAAGGTCCATTAGGAGTAGGCAGAGGATTATATATGCCTTTATTCTTGATGGTCAATTTGGTAATGGCATAGGAATTGTAGGATCTGATTTACTTCCCAACATCTTGTCAAAGGTTCGGCCAATAAAAATACTTTTGCAATACCGCCATTGTTTTCTCTACCTCAAAATGTCTAGCAATCCAACTATAGTGTGCTTACCAAATCATATTGGCATGCTCTCTTGAAGGAACACATAGGTGTTCCAGGTGGAATAATAGTGCATCCTGGAGGTGATAATTTTAAACTTGCTTTCCTTCCAAGAGTGTCTGGTATGTGTTGTTGAATTATGGATCACTCTTGTAAAGAGTTGGCCACCTCAAAGTATCATGCTCACAAAAGTCGAACATATTGGTTAGCGTCATGACCAGCAATCGACTGAGGAAATTTTTAACATCGTTGGTGCTACCATTCATACACATCATGTATGGTTTCCCTAATAGTACATCAAAACATCTAGAGGAGAAACATCACACAGTACCTCATCCTTGAGGGGTTTGATGTTCTAGGGGAGGCGACACTGATGGCTAATACACAGATATCTTCCTTGGTGAAGCCACCCGATGGTGTATGGTTGTGGGTGTGATGTGGTCAGTAGGCCTAGCCGCTTCATAACATCTGCTAAAATGAGGTTCTTTGGCTTCCATTGCTGACAATGAACTGCAGCAGAGAACCCTTCACCCACATTTGTGAGTGAAAGAGGCACTCCCCTCCTCTGGATCTTCAGTCTCATCCTTCTAGATCTTGGTGGTGGAAATGATGGCACTAGGCTCTACATTAATAATTTTCTTCCATTTTTCATTCCCCTTATCAGGTTCTGACTCAAAGTTGAAGCATGCATCTTATTCGAAATCCTTCAGCTCAACCACCAGTGACTGCTTGGCTTGACACTCACTCGTGTTGTGAGTGGCGATCTTATGGAACTCACACCACTTTCCCATGTCCTTCTTTGTCTTTTTGGTGTTTTTATTTTCTTGCGGCTTCAATGGGTTGTCTTGGGTGACCCCACCTTGGATTCATAGATCCAAAGTCCAGCTTCTTTTGCTCGATCTTGACAGCATATTGATAGGTTGCACCGAGCGAGGAGATATCTAGGAACTCCATTTCATCCTGGATATACTAATTCAAATAGTCACGTTACTTGAGTACCAAATGTCACTCAAAATCCTTTATGCCCATCTTCATTCAAAGGGCATGAAAACAATTTGTGAACTTCAATACATCTTGGTCCCTTCCCTGCCCCAACGTGGTCCACTTTATGCATTTGTCTTCATAGCTACCGATAGGGTAATATTGTTCCTTAATGGCATCTCAGAAATAATTCCAATTGGTTATGGCTGAGAACAGTGAGGGTTCCCCCTCATACTTTTTCTCATAGTAGGTTTCCCACCAGTGCTTGACATGGGGGGTGGCTTCTAAGGAGTGCAAAAGTAATATTTTCCCAGTTGGGAAACTCATGAACTGAAAAATATTCTTCTAATATATTTAACCATTTATCTATAATATCCACATCTATCTGGACTTCAAAGATGGGAATGTGAAAGTTAAATTGTACCTTAGAAGGTGTGGTGCCTCCAAAGTGGCCACGAGATTAATCTGTCATCTGTGGGTAGCCGTTGAAGGATATGGGCAAATTTATCCATCATCGCGTTCCTTTGTTTCTCGAGTGCCTCCTCGAGTAATATTTTGAAAGGATCTCATGTTCTCTCATCTTTCTTTTCTTTCGCCATGGGATTTTGTTGGGATTTGCGAGGCTAATCTTGCAAATGTTCAAGAAGATTGAGCCCTAACTCCTTATACCTTGACCTCATTTGGGACATTCAAAGAAAAACCGAGAAATATCAGACCGCTCTAATACCACTGATCCAAAATTATGCAGGAACGTATATATATATATATATATATATATATATATATATATATATATATATATATATATATATAAACATAAACACAAAATGCAACATAATATCAAATAATTGAAATATGCTAACATACATAATGGAAATAAACTAGCTTGTGCAATAGTAGCTTATATTAAAGAAGATATGTGGTGGATACATGCCTCTATATAGTGTTACAATGTGGCTTGATGGCCTTTTCTATCATTGAGAAACCATAAACATCCAAAATCCTAACCCTCGGAGATGAAGTGTTAAAATATTATGGACCCCGTTGGGGTAAGTTGGAATGTCAACTTCCTGGGGTCGTAACTTTGGCATACGACCTTCGTTTGTCCATCATAATACCTTGTTTTGAAGATATCAAAGAGAAGGCTCAAACAAAATTGGTAAGCCAATTTGGGACTTTAAAAGTCCCTTATTTTTCCCTAAAAGGGTATTTTAGTCCCTCAAAACATCTCTGGAAGTTCAGGACCCAAAAAACTACCAAAAATAGTAAATTGTGCTACAATTAAGGAAACTAAAAATATGAAAGAAACAATGGTGGGAGTCCAAGTGGAATAGGCAAATGGCCACCAATATCCACCTGAATCATCTATAATCTTGAGTCACTTCTTCATGAACGATATATTTTTGTCTTTATCCTCCAACAACTTCTTATATTACTTAAACTCCCAATGAAATGTGTCTAGGTGGGTGGCTTTTTCCTCTAAGGTTTTTATCTTCATTTTCCTTTATTTGCACACCATCCTTTCATATTTAAATTTTTCATTGCCCTTATTATAGAAATCCTACAATTTATTAGTTGTATCATCATTTCGATACATTTTCCTATGCACCATGTGGCTCACTTGCATATTCATCCCCCATAATATCTATATATGGGATAGATCGACTAATAGAGATAGTTGATGAACTTGGTAGTCATCCATGGACTTGATTGAATCTACCTTGGATTGTAGTACTATCAAATTTAAGATTCCCCTTTCATGATCTAATGCACTCTTAAGATACATAGAGTAAAGTGGTTGATTCTTTAATATTCTTATGACTCTCTTTCTTTATCTAGAATCTTTCTTAGTTATATCCTAGAATTTTTATACTACTAACATGTGTTTAGGCTTGGACACCTCACCTAACTATGTAGCCTCTAATTTTTACATGGCAGAGAGCAAGGTCTCCATGTTAAAGGCTTGCTTCAAAGTTAATAGGCTACTATTGTATAGCACTAGTGCATGTGACTATGTCTCATCATCATCATATCTCACTTCATCTACCTTGGGTTTCTTGTAGCTGGGATCCTCGTCTTGACCAACATCCATGGGATTTGAAGTGGCCCTCTTCTTCCATCAAAGGTGGGAAGTTATTGGCTCGATTGGGTTCATTCTTGCTTTAACTTTCTCCAAGTAGACTTTGTATCACACTACTCTGCTATGGGATTAGAATCATGTTTATGATTTTCTCGGTCTTCGTCCTTCCTCAACCCACAAATTATTTCATGTGAATCATACTTCCAGGCTCTCACTTGTAGGAATTCCAAACTTTGAAGTGTCTTCTCCACTAGCTCTAAATAATTTATTGGATTGACTACAAATGGTCCTACCTCACGAGGAAGGAGGAAATTCAAAACTGCCTTTTTGGAAGAAAATTGCACTTAATCACTATTGAATCTATATTCGATGTACTCTAATGTAAAAATATGAGGATTCAATAATACTGGTAGCTAATAAGGTCTGCCTTCAAACAAATACACTCTGATGATTTTGTACTCTTGAAAATGGTACTAATCACATATCCTAATATCTAGGGTGAACCATAGCTTTTGTCTAAGGAACTAAGAAGCTCTTGGTAAAGGTTAGCTATGCCAAAGAGCATAAAAATTTGACATATAAAATGACACATAGTTAAGTAAACCTTGGTTGTCTTCATATTTTCTAATCATTCATAATCACTCATAGATCAATAAGAAAACATTGTGCTCATCCACCATATTCGGCTTTAGGTGTTATAAGTGAGAAAATTATTGGTGGGTGAAAATAGGTGAAACATGTATGCCTGGTAACTGAATGGATTCCCATTGGAGAAAATTTTAGCCTAAAATTTCCCTTGAATTTTTCACGTAATTTTCATGTCATAATATTTAAACCAATAAAAATCATTTAAATTTAAAAAGAGGTACATGTAAATATTTTGCATGGAAAAAAATAAAAACTACTTTATTTAATTGTAATTTTGGTTTATCTCCTTATAGATGTACTCAAATTTCAAGTGTAGACACTCATTGGATGCAGAATTAAATTTCACAACCAACGAGTACCCATTATACATACTTTTGAGAATACTCGCATTGATCAAAATTGAAGATACATTTAAAAATGTGTTGAAACACATTTTTTAATGTATCCTCAATTTTAATCAATGTGGGTCTTCTCAAAAGTATGTATAATGGGTACTCATTGGATGTGAAATTTAATTCTACTTCCAACGAGTGTCTACACTTGAAATTTGAGTAAACCTATAAGGAGATCAGCCAAAAATACAATTATAAAGTAGTTTTTTCATTCCCTCCAAAATTCATTACTCTTATTTTATTATTTTTGATATTATTTTATTATTTTTCCTTAGGAGGCCACTTTTAGGGTGAAATTTCCTCTAATGGTTCTTCAAATTATATCATTTGGGAATGTATCTAATTATATAAAAAATGTGGAAAATCAAACTTGCTACAAGCCTTGGTGGTTGGGTGACATAAGGAGGCTAAGATACCTAACACCACTTCAGTTACATAAACATCAGTATCTAGGCCGAGGACTTGAGAAATCATTGAAAAATATAACTTGGGAATCGAATCAAAGGCTTTTATGGGTTAAGGAGGAAGAGTGTAAGGGAAAACTATTCCCTCTTGGACATACCCATGAACCATTTCTTGTTTCATTTCCAGAGGAAGAACATTCCACTTCTCCTCAAGGCTCTCTTTATCTAAGTTCTGCAATTGTATTCTGACTGGAAAAGAAAGCATATCTGCAATTTCTTATAGTGTTTTTTTTATTATCACCCTTGCCTTCTTGAGATGAGACAATAACTCTTTTATATTGAAATTACTTGTTGACACACCAGGATACCATCTTTAGAAAATGATATACATGTGGACAACTATTAGGATCATATTTGATGTAGACAAATTTTTGTGTTCTCTAATGATGTTACTAATATGTTTCACTATATGAATAGATTTATTCATATAATAGGTGGTTCTTAATAGATCTTGGAAATTAGCATCATTTTCATAAAAATCAGGCACTTTGGTTTTATCCTTCCTTAGGACATCAACAAAGGTTTTAGCAATGAAGTGCTCATTGGAAAGGGGGTCTTTCTAAAAATTATTAGTTGACTAATGACACAGAAAAAAGATAAAAGGAAGATTATCACAGTATCAAAAAACCAATGAGGATATGCCACATGGCCACAAGCTATTAGTCGGTAGGGAGGAGGGAAGCATATTTAAAACTTATGAATTGTGGGAGTGGCTACTTGTCCAGCATTTAATATCTGTGTAACAACCTCGAGTTAAAGTTTCATGTAATAAAGGGTATTAAAGGAAAAAGTAAAACCAAGGTCATAGGACGTGTATTCGAAGATTAATGTTGGGTAAACAACATAGTAGGCGTCATTTGTGGTTTATTAATGGTTATGGAAATTGACAAGGAAACGAGACAATAATTAGCATTTAATTATGAAAATAAAGGAAAATAAGAGAAAAGGAAGGTGAATAGACACAAATATGCATGCAAGGGAAACTAGAGAAAAATTAAGGAAAAAGAAGAAAAATGAGACATCAATGATGAAAAGGCATCTGCTTGAGGTGGTCTTAGGAAAATCCCAAGGGTTGGGGGTGGAGATGGTATTCTCTAGGAATCCCTCGACAGGTGGGTCGAGATAGGAAATTTCGTCTGGGTATGGTGAAGGAATTTTGAGGCATTCATGTTTTTTTTTGTTTTATGGTATATGGACCAGTTTAGGTGAGATCACGGTAGCTTGAGGGTGTCGGTGGTTTAACCTATGGAATCCTTATTTCGTTATGCCTTGTTTTATCCCATGAGATCCCACATTCATGCTTGGAATATGGCATGGGGGTTATTGGTTGAAAGAGATATTTGGTTCAACCTAATCTATGGTAGGGTGGTACGTTGAATTCCCTGAATTGGTTGTATTTTATATATGTTAATATGAGCTACTTTCTCTATTGTGATTAATGAGAACATGTACTAGTTATTACGTTATTTTATGGCTAGATTTTCATGGTTTCTATTATGGATATATGCTAGTTATAGGCATGGATATATGATGTGCTCTTACTATGGCTCTTGTTCATGATTTGAAATTTATTGAATGGTTGATGAATGCATGGGCTAACAAGTGTTTTTGTAGCTACTTGAGAGGGCATTGGACCTTCTTGATGATTCTTTGATGAAATTTAGAAGTTTATGATCAGATATGCATTTAGAACCTGTAGCTTATATATTTATCACGAGTTTGAAAAATTTTCTATCATGTATTAGGCATGTTTAGGTCAAGATCTTGCTAAAGTTTTGAATGGTTGGAATTCTTATCATATTATTTATGTTTCTTGAAAGTAACATGAAGTTATAGGCAGTGGTCTAGAGGCTAGCTTGAAAAATTGGCATAGATATTGACACAACAAGTTGGGAAACACTTTTGGCGGACGGTTAGAATATAGGAGAAATTTTTAATTTCTCGTCAGGAAAATAGTGCGACTCTGTTCTCGGCCAGGAGTTTTAAAAAGGCTCGTCGGGAGTTTTATTGGGTTTTAATAGGAGTTAAAAATCTCTCGGACGAGAGTTATGCATTTCTGCGTCAGAGTTTTATTGACGGAAACTCTCGGGAATACTTTCGAGACGAGAGTTTTCAAAACTCTCGTATGAGAGTTTTGAAAACTCTCGGATGAGAGTTTTCAAAACTCTCGTATGAGAGTTTTCAAAACTCTCGTATGAGAGTTTTCAAAACTCTCGTATGAGAGTTTTCAAAACTCTCATCCGAGAGTTTTATTCCTATAATAAAACACAAAAAAATTTTAAGTTTTTAGAATTGGTACGTTATATAATTTAAATAGTACTTTATTAAAATTAAAAAATGATATAAAATAATAAAATTATAATTTTATTTTAAATTATTTTATTATTATTAATGATAAAAAATACATGAAGATTTAATTAAATAAAATTTGTTACACTATTTTGTAATATCAATGTTATATAAAAAACTAAAAATATTTTTATATAAAACTAATCGATATATTAATATAAATAAAATAAAATTCTAAAACATAAATCAAAATAAAAACAACTATATATAATTTATATAATATTTTTTTTGAAATTAATGAATAAATTTAAATTTCAAAAACAATTGACTAAATGCAATGAGGTGATAAAGGAGACAATGCATAGCACCTTAACATCGTTATAAATTGTTGGAAATCTTGAGAAATTTTTGAAGTGAGATGAGCTTCTTGGAATGGGTCACTTTATCTTCCACTTCAGTTTCACACAATTAACTTGAAAGGAAGTCTATTTTCCTAGGTACGGATGTAAGGGAATGAACAATATTATTTGAACATTGAGTGAGATGCCCTTCTTGGAATGGGTCCTCCTATATTCCACTTTAGTTTCACAAGATTAAATTGAAATGAAGTTTATTTTCCTAGGTATGGATGTAAGGGGATAAGGAATATTATCCGAAAAGGAAATGAATGTTAAGTGTGACATTCCAAGCAGAAGTGTATGGGATTGGAGAATTATGTTATTGCAGAAAACTAACCCTTGACCCCTTAACCCTAATTCCTAACCCCTAAACCCCTTAACCTAAACCTTAAACCTCTAAACCCTTAACCTAACCCATTTACCCCCACTAAACCTCTAAATCCCTAACCCATTTAACCCCTAAACCCTTAACCCCTACCCCTAACACGTTAACCCCTAACCCATTTAAGCACCTAAACCCCAAAACCCCTAACTCTTAACCCCTAAAATGCTTAACTGCTAAATCCCCTAACCCCCTAAACCTCTAAACTAATCCTAACCCATTTAACCCCCTAAACCTCAAAACCCCTAACCCCTTAAACCCTAATTCCCAACCCATAACCCTTGACCCCTTAAACCCTATTTCCTAACCCCTAACCCCTTAAACCCTAATTCCCAACCCCTAACCAATTCAACACCCTAAACCCCTAAAAACCTAACCCATTTAAGTGTTTACTCCATTTAACCCCAAAAACCATAACCCCTAACCCCTAAAATCCTTCACTGTTAAATCCCCTAAACCTCTAAACCTATAACCCATTTAACCCCCTAAACCCTAAACCTCTAAACCCTTAACCCCTAACCCCTTAAACCCTAATTCCCAACCCCTAACCAATTCAACACCCTAAACCCCGAAAAACCTAACCCATTTAACCCGATTAACCCCTAACTTCTAACCCCTAAAATCCTTAACTGCTAAATCCCCTAACCCCCTAAACCTCTAAACCAACCCTAACCCATTTAACCCCCTAAACCCTAAACCCTAAACCTATAACCCCTTCAACCCTAATTCCCAACCCATAACCCATTCAACCCCTTAAACACCTAAACCTCTAACCCATTAACCCTTGACCCCTTAAACACTAATTCCTAACCCTTAACCCATTTAACCCCCTAAACCATAAACCTCTAAACCCTTAACCCCTAACCCATTTACCCCACTAATTCCTAACCCTTAACCCATTTACCCCCAGTAAACCCCTAAACCCCTAACCCATTTAACCCCTAAACGCTAAACCTCTAAACCCTTAACCCCTACCCCTAAGTCGTTAACCCCTAACCCATTTAAGCCCTTAAACCCCAAAACCCCTAACCCTTTAAACCCTAATTCCCAACCCATAACCCTTGACCCCTTAAACCCTATTTCTTAACCCCTAAACCCTCAACCCCTAACCCCTTAAACCCTAATTCCCAACCCCTAACCAATTCAACACCCTAAACCCCTAAAAACCTAACCCATTTAGGTGTTTACTCCATTTAACCCCCAAAACCCTAACCCCTAACCCCTAAAATCCTTCACTGCTAAATCCCCTAAACCTCTAAACCTATAACCCATTTAACCCCTAAACCTAAACCTCTAAACCCTTAAGCCCTAACCCCTTAAACCTAATTCCCAACCTAACCAATTCAACACCCTGGCTTAAAGAAAAACCTAACTTAGTTCAACCCATTATTTCTTCTAACCCCTAAAATCCTTAACTGCTAAATCCCCTAACCCCCTAAAACTCTAAACCAACCCTAACCCATTTAACACCCTAAACCCTAAACCTATAACCCCTTAAACCCTAATTCCCAACCCATAACCCATTCAACCCTTAAACACCTAAACCTCTAACCCATTAACCCTTGACCCCTTAAACACTAATTCCTAACCCTTAACCCATTTAACCCCCTAAACCCTAAACCTCTAAACCCTTAACCCCTAACCCATTTACCCCCACTAAACCTCTAAACCCCTAACCCATTTAACCCCTAAATGCTAAACCTCTAAACCCTTAACCCATACCCCTAACTCGTTAACCCCTAACCCATTTAAGCCCTTAAACCCCAAAACCCCTAACCCCTTAAACCCTAATTCCCAACCCATAACCCTTGACCCCTTAAACCCTAATTCCTAATCCCTAAACCCTTAAGCCCTAATTCCCAGCCCCTAACCAATTCAACACCGTAAACCCCTAAAAACCTAACCCATTTAAGTGTGGATTCCATTTAACCCCCAAAACCCTAACCCCTAACCCCTAAAATCCTTCACTGTTAAATCCCTTAACCCCCTAAACCTCTAAACTTGTAACCCAGTTAACCCCCTAAACCCTAAACCTCTAAACCCTTAACCCCTAACCCCTAAAACCCTAATTCCCAACCCCTAACCAATTAGACACCCTAAACCCCTAAAAACCTAACCCATTTAACCCCATTAACCACTAACTTCTAACCCCTAAAATCCTTAATTGCTAAATCCCCTAACCCCCTAAACCTCTAAACCAACCCTAACCCATTTAACCCCCTAAACCCAAAACCTATAACCCCTTAAGCCCTAATTCCGAACCCATAACCCATTCAACCCCTTAAACACCTAAAGCTCTAACCCATTAACCCTTGACCCCTTAAACACTAATTCCTAACCCTTAACCCATTTAACCCCCTAAACCCTAAACCTCTAAACCCTTAACCCCTAACCCATTTACCCCCTAAATGGGGGTAAATGGGTTAGGGGTTAAGGGTTTAGAGGTTTAGGGTTTAGGGGGTTAAATGGGTTAAGGGTTAGGAATTAGGGTTTAAGGGGTCAAGGGTTAAGGGGTTAGAGCTTTAGGTGTTTAAGGGGTTGAATGGGTTATGGGTTGGGAATTAGGGTTTAAGGGGTTATAGGTTTTGGGTTTGGAACGTTAAGTGGAGTTAGGAGTTAATTTAGAGTTTAGGGGTTAAGACTACTTGATTAAGAATTTTATGGAGTTGGCGATTAGTGGTTTAATGGGAGTTAGAATGGAGTTGGAATTTTTAGGAGTTTAAGTGTCTAATTGGTTAGGAATTGTGAATTGGTTTTGGGAGTTAGGAGTTCAGGAACAGGGGTTATATGGGTTACAGGTTTAGAGGTTTAGGGGGTTAGGGGATTTAGAAGTGAAGGACTTTAGGGGTTGGGGGTTAGGGTTTTTGGGATTAAATGGAATCCACACTTAAATGGGTTAGGTTTTTAGGGGTTTAGGGTGTTGAATTGGTTAGGGGTTTTGGGGTTTAGGGGCTTAAATGGGTTAGGGGTAGGGGTTAAGGGTTTAGAGGTTTAGGGTTTAAGGGTTAAATGGGTTAGGAGTTTAGAGGTTTAGTGGGGGTAAATGGGTTAGGGGTTAAGAGTTTAGAGGTTTAGGGTTTAGGGGGTTAAGTGTTTAGGGGTTAGGAATTATGGTTTAAGGTGTCAAGGGTTATGGGTTTGGAATTAGGGTTTAAGGGGTTAGGGGTTAAGGGTTTAGAGGTTTAGGGTTTAGGGGGTTATTTGGGTTAAAGGGTTAGAGGTTTAGGGGGTTAGGGGATTTAGCAGTGAAGGATTTTAGGGGTTGGGGGTTAGGGTTTTTGGGGTTAAATGGAATCTACAGTTAAATGGGCTAGGTTTTTAGGGGTTTAGGGTGTTGAATTGGTTAGGGATTAGTAAAACTAAATGGGTTAGGGGTAGGGGTTAAGGGTTTAGAGGTTTAGGGTTTAAGGGTTAAATGGGTTAGGAGTTTAGAGGTTTAGTGGGGGTAAATGGGTTAGGGGTTAAGAGTTTAGAGGTTTAGGGTTTAGGGGGTTAAGTGTTTAGGGGTTAGGAATTATGGTTTAAGGTGTCAAGGGTTATGGGTTTGGAATTAGGGTTTAAGGGGTTAGGGGTTAAGGGTTTAGAGGTTTAGGGTTTAGGGGGTTATTTGGGTTAAAGGGTTAGAGGTTTAGGGGGTTAGGGGATTTAGCAGTGAAGGATTTTAGGGGTTGGGGGTTAGGGTTTTTGGGGTTAAATGGAATCTACAGTTAAATGGGCTAGGTTTTTAGGGGTTTAGGGTGTTGAATTGGTTAGGGGTTTAGGGGTTTAGGGGCTTAAATGGGTTAGGGTTTAACAGGTTAGGGGTAGGGGTTAAGGGTTCAGAGGTTTAGGGTTTAGCGGTTAAATGGGTTAGGGGTTTAGAGGTTTAGTGGGGGTAAATGGGTTAGGGGTTAAGGGTTTAGAGGTTTAGGGTTTAGGAGGTTAAATGGGTTAGGGGTTAGGAATTAGGGTTTAAGGGGTCAAGGGTTAAGGGGTTAGAGGTTTAGGTGTTTAAGGGGTTGAATGGGCTATGGGTTGGGAATTAGGGTTTAAAGGGTTATAGGTTTAGGGTTTAGGGGGTTAAATTGGTTAGGGTTGGTTTATAGGTTTACGGGGTTAGGGAATGTAGCAGTTAAGGATTTTAGGGGTTAGAAGTTAGGGGTTAACGGGTTAGGGGTAGGGGTTAAGGGTTTAGAGGTTTAAGGTTTAGGGGTGAGGAATTAGGGTTTAAGGGTTCAAGGGTTAAGGGGTTGAATCGGTTATGGGTTGGGAATTAGGGTTTAAGGGGTTATAGGTTTTGGGGGTTAGGGGATTTAGCGGTTAAGGATTTTAGAGGTTAGAAGTTAGGGGTTAATGGAGTTAAATGGGTTAGGTTTTTAGGGGTTTGGGGTGTTGAATTGGTTAGGGGTTCAGAATTAGGGTTTTAGGGGTTAGGGGTTAAGGGTTTAGAGGTTTAGGGTTTAGGAGGTTAAATGGGTTGGGGGTTAGGAATTAGGGTTTAAGGGGTCAACGGTTAAGGGGTTAGAGGTTTAGGTGTTTAAGGGGTTGAATGGGCTATGGGTTGGGAATTAGGGTTTAATGGGTTATAGGTTTAGGGTTTAGGGGGTTAAATTGGTTAGGGTTGGTTTATAGGTTTAGGGGGTTAGGGGATTTAGCAGTTAAGGATTTTAGGGGTTAGAAGTTAGGGGTTAACGGGTTAAGGGTTTAGAGGTTTAAGGTTTAGGGCGTTAAATGGGTTAGGGGTTAGGAGTTAGGGTTTAAGGGGTCAAGGGTTAAGGGGTTAGAGGTTTAGGTGTTTAAGGGGTTGAATGGGTTATGGGTTGGGAATTAGGGTTTAAGGGGTTATAGTTTTAGGGGGTTAGGGGATTTAGCAGTTAAGGATTTTAGAGGTTAGAAGTTAGGGGTTAATGGAGTTAAATGGGTTAGGTTTTTAGGGGTTTAGGGTGTTGAATTGGTTAGGGGTTCAGAATTAGGGTTTTAGGGGTTAGGGGCTAAGGGTTTAGAGGTTTAGGGTTTAGGGGGTTAAATGGGTTACAGGTTTAGAGGTTTAGGGGTTTAGGGGATTTAGCAGTGAAGGATTTTAGGGGTTAGGGGTTAGGGTTTTGGGGGTTAATTTGAATCCACACTTAAATGGGTTAGGTTTTTAGGGGTTTAAGGTGTTGAATTGGTTAGGGGTTGGGAATTAGGGTTTAAGGGATTAGGGGTTAAGGGTTGAGGGGTTAGGAATTAGGGTTTAAGGGGTCAAGGGTTATGGGTTGGGAATTAGGGTTTAAGGGGTTAGGGGTTTTGGGGTTTTGGGGCTTAAATGGGTTAAGGGTTAATGGGCTAGGGGTAGGGGTTAAGGTTTTAGAGGTTTAGGGTTTAGGGGTTAAATGGGTTAGGGGTTTAGAGGTTTAGTAGGGGTAAATGGTTTGGGGGTTAAGGGTTTAGATTTTTAGGGTTTAGGGGTTAGGAATTAGGGTTTAAGGGGTCAAGGGTTATGGGTTGGGAATTATGGTTTAAGGGGTTAGGGGTTAAGGGTTTAGAAGTTTAGGGTTTAGGGGGTTGAATAGGGTATAGGTTTAGAGGTTTAGGGGGTTACAAGATTTAGCAGCGAAGGATTTTAGGGGTTAGCGGTTAGGGTTTTGGGGGTTAAATGGAATCCACACTTAAATGGGTTTTGTTTAGGGGGTTAAATGGGTTAGCCCGATTAGGAATTAGGGTTTAAGGGGTCAAGGGTTAAGGGGTTAGAGGTTTAGGTGTTTAAGGGGTTGAATGGGTTATGGTTTGGGAATTAGGGTTTAAGGGGTTATAGGTTTTGGGTTTAGGGGGTTAAATGGGTTAGGGTTGGTTTAGAGGTTTAGGGGGTTAGGGGATTTAGCAGTTTAGGATTGTAGGGGTAAGAAGTTAGTGGTTAATGGGGTTAAATGGGTTAGGTTTTTAGGGGTTTAGGGTTTCTAATTGGCTAGGGGTTGGGAATTAGGGTTTTAGGGGTTAGGGGTTAAGGGTTTAGAGGTTTAGGGTTTAGGGGGTTAAATGGGTTACAGGTTTAGAGGTTTAGGGGGTTAGGGGATTTAGCAGTGAAGGATTTTAGGGGTTAGGGTTTTGGGGGTTAAATGGAATCCACACTTTAATGGGTTAGGTTTTTAGGGGTTTACGGTGTTGAATTGGTTAGGGGTTGGGAATTAGGGCTTAAGGGTTTAGGGGTTAGGAATTAGGGTTTAAGGGGTCAAGGGTTATGGGTTGGGAATTAGGGTTTAAGGGGTTTAAGGGCTTAAATGGGTTAGGGGTTAACGAGTTAGGGGTAGGGGTTAAGGGTTTATAGGTTTAGCGTTTAGGGGTTAAATGGGTTAGAGGTTTAGAGGTTTAGTGGGGGTAAATGGGTTAGGGGTTAAGGGTTTAGAGGTTTAGGGTTTAGGGGGTTAAATGGGTTAAGGGTTAGGAATTAGTGTCTAAGGGGTCAAGGGTTAATGGGTTAGAGGTTTAGGTGTTTAAGGGGTTGAATGGGTTATGGGTTGGGAATTAGGGTTTAAGGGGTTATAGGTTTAGGATTTAGGGGGTTAAATGGGTTAGGGTTGGTTTAGAGGTTTAGGGGGTTAGGGGATTTAGCAGTTAAGGATTTTAGGGGTTAGAAGTTAGGGGTTAATGGGGTTAAATGGGTTAGGTTTTTAGGGTTTTAGGGTGTTGAATTGGTTAGGGGTTGGGAATTAGGGTTTAAGGGGTTAGGGGTTAAGGGTTTAGAGGTTTAGGGTTTAGGGGGTTAAATGGGTTATAGGTTTAGAGGTTTAGGGGATTTAGCAGTGAAGGATTTTAGGGGTTAGGGGTTAGGGTTTTGGGGGTTAAATGGAATAAACAGTTAAATGGGTTAGGTTTTTAGGGGTTTAGGGTGTTGAATTGGTTAGGGGTTGGGAATTAGGGTTCAAGGGGTTAGGGGTTAGGAAATAGGGTTTAAGGGGTCAAGGGTTATGGGTTGGGAATTAGGGTTTAAGGGGTTAGGGGTTTTGAGGTTTAGGGGGTTAAATGGGTTAGGATTGGTTTAGAGGTTTAGGGGGTTAAATGGGTTAGGATTGGTTTAGAGGTTTAGGGGGTTAGGGGATTTAGCAGTTAATTATTTTAGGGGTTAAGAGTTAGGGGTTTTGGGGTTTAGGTGCTTAAATGGGTTAGGGTTTAACGTGTTAGGGGTAGGGGTTAAAGGTTTAGGGGTTAAATGGGTTAGGGATTTAGAGGTTTAGTGGGGGTAAATGGGTTAGGGGTTAAGGGTTTAGAGGTTTAAGGTTTAGGGGGTTAAGGGTTTAGGGGTTAGGAATTAGGGTTTAAGGGGTCAACGGTTATGGGTCAAGGGTTAGTTTTCTACAATAACATAATTTTCCAATCCCATACACTTCTGCTTGGAATGTCACACTTAACATTCATTTCCTTTTCGGATAATATTCTTTATCCCCTTACATCCATACCTAGGAAAATAAACTTCATTTCAATTTAATCTTGTGAAACTAAAGTGGAATATAAGAGGACCCATTCCAAGAAGGGCATCTCACTCAATGTTCAAATAATATTGTTCATTCCCTTACATCCATACCTAGGAAAATAGACTTCCTTTCAAGTTAATTGTGTGAAACTGAAATGGAAGATAAAGTGACCCATTCCAAGAAGCTCATCTCAGTTCAAAAATTTCTCGAGATTTCCAAGAATTTACAACGATATTAAGGTGCTATGCATCGTCTCCTTTATCACCTCATTGCATTTAGTCAATTGTTTTTTAAATTTAAATTTATTCATTAATTTCAAAAAAAATATTATATAAATTATATATAGTTGTTTTTATTTTGATTTATGTTTTAAAATTTTATTTTATTTATATTAATATATCAATTAGTTTTATATAAAAATATTTTTAGTTTTTTATATAACATTGATATTACAAAATATTGTAACAAATTTTATTTAATTAAATCTTCATGTATTTTTTATCATTAATAATAATAAAATTATTTAAAATAAAATTATTATTTTATTATTTTATATCATTTTTTAATTTTAATAAAGTACTATTTAAATTATATAACGTACCAATTCTAAAAACTTAAAATTTTTTGTGTTTTATTATAGGAATAAAACTCTCGGATGAGAGTTTTGAAAACTCTCATACGAGAGTTTTGGAAACTCTCATACGAGAGTTTTGGAAACTCTCATACGAGAGTTTTGGAAACTCTCATACGAGAGTTTTGGAAACTCTCATACGAGAGTTTTGGAAACTCTCATACGAGAGTTTTGGAAACTCTCATACGAGAGTTTTCAAAACTCTCATACGAGAGTTTTCAAAACTCTCATATGAGAGTTTTCAAAACTCTCATACGAGAGTTTCATCGGGTAAACTCTCGGGCGCAAACTCTCGTCCGAGAGTTTTTTAAACTTTCGGCCGAGAGTTTGGCCGTGAGTTTAAATGTAACTTTAGGCGGGTTAAACTCTCGGTCGAGAGTTTTATAAATTTCTCGTCCGAGACATTATCTCGGCCGAGAGTTTCTGGTCAACGAAAAACACAGAAAATTCTGCAGTTTTCAGGAACCTGCAACTTCTGAGGGGCAGAACACCTACAAAAACATAATGTTATATGTCGGACAAAGTACCATTAGATTCATCTCTGAATCTAGTTTCTAATGATATGATATTTGTGGAGTTTCATTAAAAAATTCATTTTTTTATTAATTTTTTACTAAACTGTGTCATTGTGGAATTTCATTGTTCGAAAAATTGCACTAAATGAAAATTCAATAACTTTCAAATGAGGACACCAAAAAATTCAAAAAAATCATACTGCACTTCCTCTCCTTGTCTACTTCAAAAGGGTACTCTCATTTTTCTTATTGATGATCACATTAAAAAGAAAATCAAAGGATAATAAAATGTACTGAAACAACAGTGTTTTTTTGTCTTCGTCCATTTCAAAAAATAATAAAAAATAGTGATTTAATCCGAAAATTACCGAAAAATAGTCTATGCACTAGTGCAATATATGCAGATTATGATGCTATTGTTTTTTTCCAAAAAA
>JAXQQM020088474.1:0-22155 GCA_034641835.2 Pinus albicaulis | reverse complement strand
CGCCTTTCTTCAAACCATCCATCTTAGTTTCCATGCCTTTCTTCAAAACTTCCATTTCATTTTTTGTTGTTCTTTGCTGTTAGTATGAATTCTTCGTCGAAGTGTACGAAAAAGAACCACTTTAGCTACGCATAACTAATAGCCCTAACAACAATAATGGCTGCAAAACATCTTCAGATCTGCAATTAGTAGTTAAAGTGCTGCAACAAACAGATCTATAAATGGAAAGACATTAAGCAGTAAAGTAAAGAGTTTGCTCCATGCATCCAACAGACAAGACAAGAACACGATTTTTGAATGAATTTTTATATTACAGGGCACCTGGGAGGAAACAAGAAGGTGTATCCAGATCTCCTCTATGGGATGGGTTCTTTGTAGTCCTCAGCACTTCAGATCTAAGCTTTCTCTCTCTTGTAGATGTAGAAAACCCAATGTAGAAGGTAGAGCTCAATGGGAGCAAAATGGCGGAAAATGAGACCAAGTGTATAGATCCAGAGTGATCTAGTATGCAACAAAAGGTGAAGAATGAAGGGGAAAACCCTCCTATTTATAACAAAATATTGGGTCATTCTAGATCTTGGTGCATGATAAAAATAATGTTAACCAAATCTAGATCCACCTCTATGGAATATTTTATTATTATTTGTTGGAGGGAAAGGGTGTTTGACTTGGGTCAAATCCCTTGATTAGTGAAAAATAAATAAATAAATGATTTATTTATCTTTTAAAGGAAGTGGTTGGGATATAATCAAATAAATAATGATTTATTTGATTAATGGTGGTTGATTTGGTCATATTTAACAAGGAATATTATTAAATAATTATTCCTAGAAAATAATAAGATAACTATGGGTTTATCTCATTAATTTCTTTGTTTTTGGGTTAAACATGACTCGGAATAATAATTAAATTATGGTTTAATTAATTATTCCTTGTGGGGTTTCCTAATTGGGGTGAAAGCAAGCTTTTTACTTGGGGTTAAACTCGGTCTTACATGGTGTACTTGGGTCCATCTAATGATGAAAGGTTAGATGACCAAAAAAATAATGTAACAGACAGTTCTCCAAATGGGTGCGAGTGTCAGGAGCAAATCGTATGACCGAAGTACGTTGTAAGAAGACAATCACTAGACAACAAAAGGGTATGTCGGAGAGAGAAATATGAGGTAGATAGTGTGCTGAAGGACTAGACCCTGAGGAGACGAGACTCGCAGGTGCAACAAGTCTCTGTTATGAGAGGGTACCTGTGCTGAAGGCGGCGGGGGAGGCATACCTATGCCCGCCGTGACAAAGTACAAAAGAATAGTGTGTCCAGTGAACAAGGGACCGAACCATAGAGTACAGCTGGCATAATCAAGAGCGAGATAAAAATACAATGAATAGTCTCACATACATGCTGTGCCTGGGATAACAGCCAGGACTAGTACAATATCATCTGAGTACATGAGATAAATACAACCCAAATGCCCCCTATAAATGGGGAAGGGCTCACAAAATCTGACTGATACATGCAAATCATAGAGGTGCTGCAAGTGGCTAAGGCCAACATCATCAAAATCTGGAGCGGCATCAAAGGCTGCAATGAAGAGGTCATCCGGGCATGTGGGGGGCTACCTGCGGGGCCACCCCCTCATGAGGGCTGAGACATCTCACACACGCCCGGGAATCATCAAGAGCTGCTGCTGGGTCACTGGACTGTCCAGTATACGAATCTCGATCATGCTGAAAGGAGCTGGAGAAGCGATCAAGTCAAAGGGAGGTGAGAAATCCCCCTGCCTGATCCGAGGCACCGAACAAAAGTGGAAGATGGAACCAAGGTACACCGCCCTCTAGACCTTGCTTCTGGAATAAATGTGCTGAGGTCGACAGAAGGAGGTCCGCCGTAGGTGAGGCAATGAGAGATCCTCAACTAAGGCACGAGAGAAGAGCAATAGAGCGACAGACAGACTGACACTAATGATGATGGTGGAAATGGGGAGGATGGAGTGGCGAATGGATGACTTCCCTTGTTAGAGCATAAAGGGCATGAATGACATGGCAGCGACTGACACAATATCGAAAGGGACAGGGGGCAGTGGGGCTGAAGGTCATGAGATGCGACACAAGAGAGGAACCAAGCAAAAAAGAATGGAGGGCTATAGTAGGGTGTAAAAGGATGCAGGATAGACTCCATGAATGCAATGATGACTCAACTCGGATGCTCTAAGCAAGGGCGACTAGATAGTGCTGCCACACAGTAAAGGCCCCAATGGGGGGTCATAGAAGCATGAGTACAAGGTGAGCACTCATGACGAAAATCAACACGAACATGGACAAGTAAGGGGGCGATATGGTGCCCCAAGTACAAGTGTCGTAAGTGAGGAAATTCGATTTTAAGGAGCGGTGAAGCGACCCTTCGTGGAAAAAATGTGTCCGGGTGAAGTATCAAATCACCAAAAACTAAGTAAAACCCATTTGAGAGCTCGGTGAGATCTAACCAGCGGTGCTGACGGTTCGTCGAACGGGGCTACGGTGTGGTCGCAGCAGTCGAAAGAAGAAACGGGGGTTCTCTTTTAATGAGGCAGTTTTCCCTCCAAAATCATTCATTTGCTATTGTTGCTGTGGTGAATGTGGAGAGGAGAGAAGGCCCTAAATCTTGCGGCGAACGTAGCGGACAAACCGACCGTTGGATTCGAGATCTGTCAGTTTGAGGTAAGAGGCCTAACCTAGCTCTTGCATTTTGATGGATTAGATTTGCAGTTTAGGGCCCAACACCCCAGAAACAGCCCCTCTCTCATCTCTACGGCCGGGTCTCACTTTTTGGGGCAAAAAGTGCGACCCAGGACGCAGGTTTGGGGGCAGAAAGTGCGACCTGGTCCAGAAAATGGCAGAAAACTGCGACCTGGGAGATGAGGGGGGTTTGGTGCTGTTTGATGGCCGGGAGTTGGGTGTTGGTGTGTGGTTATGGTTTTCCCGATCTGTACCCTGACAAAAAGAATGTGTTTGTGCAGGTATGGCAGAGTTACGGGTCAACTGGAGAGAGAGGGATCTGGGAACACTTCGGGCAGAGATCCAGGCGGATCAGGGCGTTCGTCGTGTATTGGCCAGATTTGGGGTTCTCAAGTTTGTGGAGAACCCGTTGATGAGAGCAGGGGAACCATTACTGGCCCGGATTATCAGTTATTGGGATCCAGATTAGGAGATCTTTGTAGTGCAAGGGCACAGGATCGAACTGACGGTCCAGGATGTGTATTTCCTGACCGGCCTCCCACCACTGGGGATAGTGGGAGACACGCAGCCAGTGTTGCCGCAGGGGCGGCATATCATGGAGTTTGTGGAACGCCATTGTCGACCGGGTCTTCAAGTCAAGGGGACTCGAATATCGATCGGGGATCTAGAGAGGCTAGAAACCCGTGCAGTGGCCGCAGCTGTGCTGCGAATCCTGGGCACCCAGGCGTTCCATCACATCACCGGTGGGCAGATGATGATAGTGGAGAGTGTGTTGGGTGGGACCTACTTTGGGTGGGCCCAAATGATGTTGGTGTAACATTTGCGAGAGCAAAATTTGTTGCACTTGCTCTTGTAATTTTGATATGTCATGTTGCCATTCTTCGTCTTCATGAGTCACAGTAGAGCCTTCTAAAGGATTAATGGGAGTTGAATTATTTTTAGGGGGAATTTTAGAACCCAATACCGATATCTATTCTACAATATGCCCTTGGAATCATTTAAAACTATTTTTTCACACAAGACTTATTCAATTCGAAAAAAAAAATACACACCTTTTTCTTGCTTTTCGAGGAGCTTGATATTGAAACTCGAATTATCTCTATGATTTATAATATTCAATATCTAAAATTTGGCCCCGTAGTAGCCCTCTCGAAGTTTCTTTCAAATTCCATAGGTCTAGCTTGATTTGGATTCTTCAAGATAAAGTTATGCCTAATCTCCTACAATGACCTAATTATGTACCGGTTTAGTAGAGATAACTTGTACGACATGCCACATGTCACCGTTTCTCATTCGACTCGAAATTGTTACACAGAAACTAGAGTCCGTTTACTTGTGGCCAATTTTTACATAATTCCAATCCAATGCTCGCAGAGAGAGAGTTATGACGATTTTCCCATAGTCACCTCTTGAGATGAAATTTGGGAGCTTCGAATAAACTCTAACTTCTAAAGATCATATCTCCGAAAATATTGTGAACCAAGATATGAAATTTTTACACGATGTTTCAAAGGCTTTCGGCTTTGCTCTATAAAAATTTCAGCTTCTAAAACTTGTAGAAAATTGTTTATAGTGAAAATTCCACTATGACCTATTTAGGTTAAAATCGTGATCCCGAAAAAAGCCCTAACTTCCATAGACTATATCTCCACAAATATTGCGAACCAAGATCTAAAATTTTTACAAAATGTTCCTCGTGATTTCGGTCTGTAAAAATTTTAGATTCCAAGCCTTGTACAAAAGATGCTATAGGAAATTCCGCGATGACCTTTTGGAGCAAACAACCCTCTAGAATCCAAAGCTCTAATACCAAATGTTATGAAACCACTCAAAAATAGAAGAAACGAGAGATCAATGCCTTAGAAATTAACCACTTCGAGGGGGAAACCTCCAATACATTAACATAAATTAACAATTCTTGGATGATATAAATGAAAAACCTCATTCTATATATAGGAGTCCACGGTCACAATATAATCCTAGCCAACCTAACAATAATAATGTGAATCGCACAATAATAACAATATTGGGGTTAGAGGGGTACAACAATAACAATAAGGGGGTTACACTAACAACAATAAGGGACTATACTAGTAATATAGGGACCTAACACAATGCAATTAAAACATCTTCAAAATATCTTTGGACAAACACTTGGTAAGAAAGGAGGTGGGAAATGAAAGACTCTTTGAATTTACCTCTTTCCTTCCTATTGTATATTCAATCTTAAATGGAGTGTCCGTACCAGGGATTATTGCTTGAAGCTTAGTCCTTTTTAAGTAAATATGTGAGATATGGAGATTGGTTTGCTCATGAAGACTATACCGAAATTAGATTATTTGGAGCTAATATAGAGTCTTTTAAATTACTTGTATTTGTTCCCATGAGATTTTTTACCTCGAGTTCATCAAAGAAGGTCTTAATGTTGATCGTGTCCATTTTGTACTAGTAAAGAAAGGTCATTTGTTTAAACTACCTAGAGCGTAGGGCCATTCATTGTAAACACCGTAATGTGCCCTAGAAGCAGCCACAAATGCCGATCGACATGAATTTGTCATTGGAGGGGAAATGGGCTTTATGACCCATACCGTGTGATTTAAAACCGTAGAGTGGAGAATGGCTATTCTCCATTTGTTCATGAATCAAGACCAGAAATGGAGAAGATGGAAAATGGAGGACATACTTACATATGTACAAACATGGAGGTGGAAACCCTCATCCCGCCGAGAAGGGGCTTAAAAAAGGAAGAGAGAAATTAATTGATTTGGAGAGTGATGCAAAATGAAGCTAAGAAGGCAAAGACCATGGAGGAGGGAAGCTCTTCGATTGTGCCTACATACTCTTTGAAATTGGGAGATATCTCTGTACTCCTTCATCTCCTTCTAGAGGGTAGAAGTCATGATTCTTTGTAAAGTATTAAGAAGGTGTTCACACAAATTGAAAGAAACAAAAGATAAATACTGAGTCTCGCCTCCTTGCTCAAATTTCCCTTGATCAAACTAGATTATTGACAAATTATGGACTTAGAAAATATCAGCTAAGGATATCTTTCTATCATCCTTCAACCATGAATGTGACTTCTAATACCTCTTTTCAAAATTGTTAACTTAACAAAGGGATGCAAAGAAAATTCCTCTTCCCGATAAGATTAACTTGAATATGCAAACATGATAGTTAATATTTAATGATTTAAATAAGATTACTTCATCTCACGTTTAAATATGAAAACATGTTGAGAAAAGTGATAAAATAGTTGAAGTTGGAAAAACCTAACTCAAGAGCTTATTCCCCACAGAATGAGGAATTGAAGAAGATAATTGTAAAGGCTAGTGTTGATCCCGAAGTCGCATCAACAATTCAAAAACCTGTTGCACTCTCTATCGAATCCGAAATTCGTAGTTTGAAGAAGAAGCTTAAGCTTCCAACAAGGTGAGCATCCTATGGCTACCGAAGTAGCCGAAGTGGAGACAGAGAAAGAGCAAACTTGTTTCCAAGTTGTGGCTGACAAAGATGAAGAAATAACTAAGTTGAAAGAGACAGTGTGAAATGTTACCGAGAAAGATAGATTCCATGTTTGTACAGTTATTGTATCAAATTTAGAAGACCCTACTACCCAATTAACTCAAGTTTCAACCGAGTTAATATTGGTAGAAATTGATTTAAAGAAAGCTCGTAGGACTTGGAATGTGCTTATAAAGTACTTAAAGTTACATATAATGAGTTACACATGACCAAGGATAACGAAAAGTATAGGTGGGACCGTCGTAATGCCTATCAAAGAGATCAAAGAGCCGAAAGAGAAAGTGAAGGGTAATATGTCCCTTACACAAGCCAGGGAGATTATTTGGAATGACATCATTGATGTTGTCAAGAACATATGGTATTTATTGATTATTTTTGGGGAAGAAAAGAGTATTGTGTGAGAGACTTGGAAAATTTCATTGTTGCAAATAAAGAGAAATTGCAAAACATGGCCTCGTATGCCAAGAGGTTGATTGATTTTATTAATTCCAGCCGCACAAGAACTCGAAGGATTTTTGCATCCGGAAGACAAGACTCGATGTCCGGCTGGAAGTTTAACACGATGATCATGAAGAATTCATACAGAAGACTACGTAGAAAAAGATGAAGGAAGTCGTAGAAGCAATGGTAATATTTAGTCGCGTTATTTGATAAAAGAAATCCGGTAGGCTAGTTTTCCATCTTTTGAGATCGTAAAAGCGAAATCTTCTCCCTTGGGAGACATATGAAACACATTGTTGGTAGAGGCAAATAGTAAAATTGGAAATACATATGAAAATACCGTTGTCTTAAAAGGAGCCACTATTCCGAATTATTTGCATAATGACTTGTATCCGTTATGGATGATGAAAACCCGTTTTCGTAAAAGACTCTCATATTCAAGGATCACAAATTTCGTAATGACTCATGTCAAGCTTGTTAACTGCTCCAACACTGAGACTTGTGGAGAAAATTCAAGGAATGGATGTCTCCACAAGCTAATGATGCAGACAGTGTGAACTTATTTAATTCCAAGATCTTAGGCTACTTATTTAATTCCAAGATCTTAGGCTACCGTCACCTCATGATCAAATGTTACTTCATATTTACTTTACTTTAGTTTACCACAAAAGTTTTAATTTTCTACCTTTTATTGTAATGACCGAATAAAATAGTTTGAGAAGTTGATAGTTCCATAACCGTCCATTTTGTAATAGTGTATTTAAGACTTTTTCAAGAGAAATGAGGTTCCGTACTTTGGGCCTTAGAATTTTTGCAATTTATACTTTGTATTTATGAGTTTAATAAAGCTTTTCATAGAATTTTCCAAGACCGATGAAAGTGTTGAGTTCTTCCCGTTCTATTTCATTTGTATCTCTTCGTTGAATAAAGTAATGAAGTTGCCGACATCTAATTTACCTCTCATGGAGTTGGAGTAAATTTCCTTAATAATGCGCTCCTTATTTTGAAATCATTTCTTGCAACCATTTTCTTCTAATACCAGAGATAATATTTTATGTGATTTATAGCATATTGTTAATGGTTTTTCACTATCATTTAACCTTCTCTTGTTCATGGAAATTTATCATTTAAAGGAACTTTGAAGAGTTGTGTTATCTCTAAATATTAAATGAAGGGACAACATATAATTTTATTTTCAAGTGATAGTAAATGCATCAAGTACTGATCTCCTCACAACATAGATTGTCTCCCAGGGAACAACACTAATTATGGGGTTACATTATGAAGGGAAAACATATAATTTTATTTTCAAGTGATAGTAAATGTCTTGGGAATTGATCTCCTCACAAATGTAGATTGTCTCCCAAGGAACAACACATCCAACAAGTACTCCCACTCAAAATTTGAGTAAAACCACATAATAAGATAAGTTGAAAATGCGAGTTGAAAAAATTTATTTTTTTTCTTTTTTTCCCTCTAAACTTGATGATGCATTTTTTAATACTACCCTTTACACTACCATTAACAAGTTCTCTAATGAGACTTCGTATATGCAAAATAATAGAACTTCCAATCCTTAGTATGAAAAATATTGTAAAATTTTGCAGAAAGTGACCAGAGACACCGAATGAAATCATTAAGCTCTAGAATATAAGTATATACAAAGCCTTTATTAAGAGGAAGAAGAGGTCATATATTAAGATGATACATGATTATCTTCTTCGTTTTTCTAAAGTTGCGCCCATAAAATTTTGGTGGAATGTTCTTGCTTGTAAAACTAAAGATAATCATTCTATCCCCTTAGAAATTTGGGACAACTATATTAAGAAGTTGTATGACTCTCGACACCATGGGCACCATATTAAACACTCATATTAAGGAAGATATATTTTCTCCGGAAGTCGTTGAACTGGGATTAATAAGCCTACTAATGGTAATGCTAAAGATATTAAAGGATACCAAGTCGATATCTTTAAAATGGGAAGGTTTATCATCATTCCTCATCTCCACAAGCTTCTCAATTTTACCGTAAAGCATGGCTTCCCTTAGATTTGGACGTAAACCTTATTGTGTGTATCTTTAAAATTGTGGAAAAAATTTACCCTCTAACTACAAGACTATTATGATCAGCTACATCCTAGCTAAGCTATACAAGTCAGATTTTGAAAGGAAGCTTAGCCTTTGGCTTGAAAACCATTGAAAATGAGCTAAAGGGCAAGCTAGTTTTAAGAGACATCACTTCGACTATCGACCACCTTGTCACTCTCAAGATCATTGCATAGGAATGTCACAATGAAGAAAGTCGATCTCTTCCCGATGTTTTGTGGACTTAGTAAAAGCTTTCGACATTGTTCCTCGAGATAAGCTCCGGGGAGAGACTTCAAGAGATCATGATTCCTCCCGAACCGAGGACTCGTTGTGATCGCCTCTATGAGACTATCATTGTCATGATTAATACCAACGAAGGGTGGTCTAAAGATATTAAATGCAATATCGGGGATAAGAACGGGTGTCCCCTATCCCCTATCCTTTTTGGTATTTACATCGATAGGCTGGAGTGGTGTCCGGAAACCGGCTGTCTAAGGGCTCCGAGATCGCTAGTATAATCAATACTCTTTCTCCTTTATGCCGATGATATTTTTATTCTTGAAAAATCCATGATGACCTAGAAAAGAATCTTAAGACTCTTCATGTCTACTGCCCAAGATGTGGTATGATATTTAATACCAACAAGACTAGTGTCATGATCATTAAATCCAAAAAGATTACCAATGGTAGTTTCGTCTATGATAACCATTTATTAGAGCAGTAGTTTCTTCTTATAACTATTTGGGTATTGAATTTACTCATCAGCTCAACTAGAATTATAGCATTGAGAAAGGATTATTGGAGGCCGGAAAGCTTATTATGAGTGTTGTAGCCTATTTTTTCTAGCTTGAAATTTTCAAAAGAAGATTATGAATTATTAAAGTGGTTGTTTCTTTGTGGGAAAGGGTGAGAGTTTGGTCAATGTCTCCTCGACTTGTGTGACAATTAAGGAAAAGAAACTTGTGTGGGTATCTCAACAACTGATCATACTCATGTCTTATGAAACTACTCAATATTTGCCCATTTTAGATCGACTATTGGGAAGAAGATAGTACAAGAAACAAGTCAGCGATGAAATTAATTCAATGCCAAACATTCTCCCACAAAATGCAATGAATCATGTTCTAATCAATTGTCTCTTGAAAATTAGGCTACAATGAATGGTGACATGCAACGACTTGTTGGTCAAATGAAGGATGCCTTTAGAAGTCTAGCCGATGTTATTCATGCTTCTCATCATCGTGAAGGGGCTAGGGGTATTGTGTTCAATTTTTTTATTTAATATTATATTATATATATAATATTAAATCTGTCCTTTGTAATTAACTTCTTCAAAGATTTTTTAAAAAAAGGGAAAGGGAAGAGATTTGTAAACCTGCTTCATAATTAATTCAAGAGTTAGTTTTAAACTAATTCTAGACAATTAAATGCTTAGGTTAGGAGGAGAATAAAAGGGAGAAATGAAGACATTGGAGGGATTCATAGTTCCGCCCACAGGACTAAGTATTGTAAACCGTAATCTGGGAATCTCGAATAATATATATCCGTTTGATTCCAAAGACGGTGTTGCAATGATTTTATTTCTCATGTGTCCCAACATTCATACATATTTTTCCTCTCCTAGACAATGTAATATGAAGCCGGTGCTTTAATTTAACCTTTAATGAATTTACTTCATTGTACTTATTAAAATGTCGTTGTAATCATTAAAAAATAATCTTGAAGCCCTTAATGAAGCTCTTTGCATCCAAGAATCTCATTCATATTCTTCTTCATCCATAATTCTTTCTAAAAAGTTGAAGCACAGATTCTTAATTTCCGTGCCAAAACTCCGTCCCTTTCATTTTCTTCTCTACATCTCCACCTTGTAGCTCTCATAGCTTCGGCCATTATGCTTTAGAAGGCTAGGTTTCAATCCAGAAATTTTGGTTACAAGCCTTAATGGCATGTACTTCCCCGCCATTAATTTCAATCTTTTATTCAATTCTAAAATGTCACAGTACCGGTTCCCCCACAACCAAGAACTCGTCTCCGAGGTACAACAATGAGCTCGAAAATAATTGTAAGTCGGTCGATCTCTCGCATTTGGAGTAAAAAAAGGTTCCTCCTGAGACTCTCTTCACCCTTATTGTCTTAAATGGATGTGAAGTTTGGGGTTATAAAGATATCTAGAAGTTGTGGAGAAATATTGAGATGATTCAAAAGAAATTCATAAACTATAACCTCGAGATCAAGGGACATACTCCCTATCCTATTCTCTGATCGTCGAAATGTCCCCTATCAAATTATGACTATGTTTAGATATCGAATGTATAAGAAAAAGCTTTACAACATGGAATCCAAGAGGTTCCCCAAAATGACTTCTAACTTTAGTCAAAACCCCCACCTTCGCTCATGCGTGACTAGCATAAGGATTCCCGCCTTGGCTCAACCATTGGGGGATTAAGGAGGAGATCATCATGGCAAGAAAGGATGGTGTCAAAGATACTATTACTTCCAATTTTAAGGAAAAGTTGTAGGATGTTAAGAAGATATAGGGTAAAAAAGGAAGTTAAGATACTATAAGAAGGTGATCAACCCCACCCTTGATAACTAAAATTATCTCTTTGTGTTGACCAACACTAAGAAAAACTTAACATCGCTAGGATAAGAAATAACTCTCATGAGCTTCAAAGTGAGACCGAGTTAGCTGGTCTACTCCTGAAGACTCCTTGGGACGATAGAATTTTTAATATTTGTGATACTAAGAAGGTGGAATATGAAAAGCATTTCCCTTTAGACTTTTTGGTTCTTACTCACATCCACTCTCAATTCACTATCATCTGCCACACTTCCAATCTTCTTGACTTATTAAGCCAACCCAACTATAGCGATCTTGGAGTGCTTCTTTCTTTCCTTTCTTTTTTATCGCATAAACAAGATTTTAAAGAATCACAATTAGACTCTCTTTTCTTTTTATTAAGGTCGTATATACCACATTGATCTTAATGGACGTTCATCATCATCATCATCACCATCAACACCATCAAGACCATCACTCATCATCATCATCATTTCTCTCATATTTACTTTTACATTTACATAACCTTCCTTAACTATAAAATTATACTTGTAAATATTGTCTTACAACATTCATCGGTTATTTATTTCAAATTAATCTCCATACAAAAAGTTTCCTCCACTATCTATTTATACACAAATGTGTATATATGAAATGTTTGTCTTAAAGAAGATTCTTCTATTCGTGTTCCTCTAACGATCTCATACACCATTTCTTTATTCCCGTGAACTAGAACATTGTGCTGCTAAAAACATGCAACTACCATTTGAAATTTGAAATTTGAAGTGTAAGGTTCTAGTGATTATATGAAGTTCGTAGGATTGTTTTCACTAGTAAAAGCTCTATGTTGGTGTCATGATTATATTGAATTATTTTTTACTTAGATATGCCAATAAGATGCTTTCATAATGTGATTTTAATGAATTTTGCTTCCATAATGTATTTTTATATTTTCATTTAATGTATTTGGATTTTTTTAAAATGAAAGTTATGGTTATGGCTATGAATAATTGTGTGCGAATAATGCATTAATTTATTATTAATTTGATTAATATTATTAATGTGTTATTATTTTCAAGTATTTTTAATATGGATATGTAGAAATGAAAGAAAATTATAAATTTATTTATTCAAGAAAAGTATCAATTAAAAAATTCTAAAAATAATTTTCAATAGTTCTAATAATTTTTGTAAATTTGTAAATTATTCAAAAATTATTTTTTTAACCAAAAATTATATAATAATTTAATTTAATATATTAATTAAAAAAATTATAAGTAATTGAAATATCTTAATAATTATGTGTTTAAAATAACTACGATAATCCAAATTTTTGTAAAATGTTCATCAATTAAATTATATTTGAATAAAACAATTTAATTTTGTAAAATTTCACACCTAAATTGTGTGTAAAACAAACTAAAATTCAATATGATTTTAAATTTATTTTAATTTTATATATCATTTACTAATATTTAACGAAAAAAGAAAAAAAAAAAAAAAAAAAAAGAAAAAAAAAGTTCGAGCATTATTATTCACTTTTACTATGGCTTAGCTTTGGAATTCACATAATATCGTTGTATATTCTCTTTCAAGATGCAATTTTTTGTTTGTTTAGCTCATGGCTATGTTTTATCCTTGGTATGCTTGTAATTCATCGAACTATTTTGGTTTACCATACACACACACACACACACACACACACACGTTGCCATTGGTAACAACAATTAGGATTGAGCCATAACTCATTCGATTCCTTTAGGGTTGATATTCATATGAATCAGTTTTGGGAGACTTTTGCCTCTTCCACGGATGTCTCTTGAAGGCTCCTCGATTCCACCGTCATGCAAGAGGGAGTGGGGTATTTGATGAGACAAGCCTTAGGGGGCATCTTCTCTTGCCATCGATCCCCAAAACCCGGATCCAACAACTCATGCTTTTTGTGGGGAGGTTAGTGGTAACTTCCTCCCACCTCACATCGCTTGGTCATTTTCACTTCTTCGAGTTCAAGGGGAGGCTATGAAACTATTTGTAACCCTATCTTCTTTGATTTTTTCAAGTAACTTTTCGAGACTATGCTACCTAACTCTTGTAAGTCATCTCTTAATAGTTGTTATCATCTTTGGATTGTTTGATTGATGTTCATACCAATATCAATGTGAGTTTCAGTTCTAGATTTGATACTTTTTAAGCTTCTCTTCTATGGCCCCATGTGTTACACAGTAATTTTTCACCATCCCTGCAATCCCCATCTCGCCCATTGGAGGGTCGTTTATGTGACCAATAATCAGTGTCATGCCTTGCAAATACCATCATTTCATCCCTTTCCATGAGGACAACATTCCTTCTGTTGATCATTTCCTGAGCAGACCCCTAAAAACCCCTGTTTTTGCCTTGGCGCTGGTATCCTGTTATGTCCTCGCGCCAATGAGGAAAATTAACACTGAGCCCGCGCCAATTCGCGCTCTATCCCAGTTCAGCACCCGCGCCAATCTGCTTTTGGAAAGTTTTTTAAAAAAGAGGCGAAGTTTCGATTACAACAACTTTGTGGATGAGTCATCAGGAGTGGTTTCGACTGAATAACCACGACCTTCCTCCTTTGGCCTCTTGTTTCCACCTTATGGGGAACCTCCCAAGGGATAAGGCCTCCCTTCCACTATTGTAGGGATCCCAACCTCCTCCTCTCCTATATAAATATATCCTTCATCCATTGATGAAGGAGCTGAGGGGCTGAATGGCTGAATAGCTAGTATTCAAGTTCCTAAGAGTCATCAGAACCTTATGCTGCAAGAGCCTTGATTCATTCCCTTAAGGCCAAATCCAAGCAAGGAGATCATTTTCGAGACATCCGAAGAGAGAGGTTTGTCCCATCCCCGACAAGCTTTTTCGAGACGTGTTCTGCTGGCGACCCTCCGAAGGAGAATTCAGCGTCAGAGCTATGGTTGTATTCTTCTTTGATTGATTAATGATAAGCGACTATTGGTTATGGTTCCACTTCTGTTGTTGATTATGATAATGAGTTATGTCTTCTCTGACTGACATATAGTTGCATATACTGGATTTTACGCTTGCGTTTGTTTTGTTTCTTGCGTGTGCAGGTGTCCGATCACGGAGATCGTGAGGATTGTGATCTTCCGGAGCTAAGGAACGGGAGCGCTACTTTCTCTACAAGCGACAGCATTGGATTCCAGGTAAGCCTTCATTGCTAGTTGGTTTATTTGCAATTAGGAACCTGCACTATAGTGTGAATGATTGTTGCTAGACTCGGTCTAGGCTAGTAGAGATCGCCTCTGTCCGCAGAGGGGATTTACCTCCACAAAAAATTGGCGACTCCACTGGGGATCGTCTAGCTTGTTGTTGTTCTGCTTTATAAGCTACAGACGGAGCCTGAAGTTAGCCAGATAGCCTTCGAAACGCTATTGCTCTGCATTAGTGAAGTAGATCAAAGCTGCTTCAGTCAATCTCCTGTTTAGTTTATGAACTGAACACTTGGAGTATTGTCTTGTCTTTTCGGTTGTTTCTCGATTCTACTTGCTTGATCGGCTCTTTTGGCTGGCTCTTTTTGTGTTTGGATTTTGGTTCAGCCCCAGAGGATCAGATCTGACCTCTGCTTTTCCGAATTTTCACCTTTTCATAGTTGGCTTGATTGGCGCGAGTTTAGCCCTGACAGTCGCGCCAGTTGGTGCAGGTTGCCAGTTTATCACTCGCGCCATCCCCTATCTGGCGCGGATTACAGCCAGACAGTCGCGCCATTTCCTGTAGGTGGTAGGGTTATCCTTGTTCGGAAGTTTCTTTTGGTCAGTACTTTGCTTCTGGGTTTGTTTTAGATTCAGCTTGAAGTGGGAAGTCTGGTTGTGGTTGGGAGAAATTCTTTGTTTTTTCATTTTCAAGAATTGGCGCTTGTTGTCAGTTAGCAACCCGCGCCAATTAGCCATTGGCGCTAGTTGTCCATGTACAAGTCGCGCCACTTGGCGCTAGTTGTCAATGTACAAGTCGGGCCAATTTCAGGATGTGTGAAATTTGAAAATTTTTTCCCTAAATCCTTCACTAGTGTGTCTTTCCCTTCCGGCCTTTCCTCTGTATGAGCATAGATTACATTGCTCATTGTTTGGAATGTCTTCTTTCTATGATTGTTTGATGTAAAAGGGAATGAATGCCTTGTTTTGATCTCTTGCTTTGGAAGTCCTTTTTGTGTTTGACCGCATATGTCTTGTCAAATTTTGAGGGATTTTGTCACAAAGTATTTTGAAACAACGATTGCATTCTTAGTGTTTGTTTGCATCCCTTTTGCTTTCATCCTTTCATTAAGGAGATTTGCATTCTTTTAGTTTTCGTCTCATAGTTTGCTTTTCGTTAAAATGCATTAGATCACATTGCATTGAAAAGGATTTTTTGAGATGCATCATTGAACTTAGATTACATTGTTTAGTGATTGAAAACTAGAAATCGCTTTGATTGCATTCTCTTTTATTAAAATCATGCATTAAGTAGATTCTCATTTCATCGAAAAATGCATTGAGTGCATTCTTATAATTTGAAAAGGAAAAGGAAATTGTGCATAGATTACAATTGCATAGTTTTCGAAAAAGAGGATTTTGCATAGATTACATTGCATCATTCGCATCGTTGAATGTTTGAAATTACTTTTGGATAGTGAAAGTCATCTAGTTTGGAGAAGATTTTGTTTGCAGTGTTGTTTTATGTCGCATCATTGTTTGAAGCTCTTCCCTTAACTAGATAGCATTCATCGAATTGAAAGATTTCTTTTCTCATGTAGCTGCATATAGGAGATTGTCATATGACATGTGGTAGGGCCTTGAAACTGAAACATAATTGAAGATAAACCTTAAAATTTATTCAATTTAAACTAAGGCAACATTGAAACATTAACGAGATATTTAGAGGTCTAGGCTAGAGACGTGTTCCGACGTCTTTAAACCTAGTAGCTTTCATTCACCTCTTAGATTTAGACAGCACTAGTACAGACTTGTGCTCCCCGTACCGTCGTGTATATAAAGGGAGACCCCACTAGGTTTCTATCCTTTATCCATAGGAAGCTGAGTCTTCCGTCCTATACCTGTGATACACCGGACACAGCATTCGGGGAGATTTCCTGCACGTACGTTAAGTCCTTGGTTGATTTCTCTTTCATTTTGAAACCAAGGTGTATATTGCAGTTCACGGTTATTTGGTACACCCTTTGCCTAGCATTCCTGAGTAGTCATTTCAATCTTTTCTGACTCTTTAAATTTGAAAAGGTCATCAAGCGCTTGTCCTTTCACGCTTGTTTCCAATCTGAAAGCGATAGAGTCACCTTTTTCCTGTTTCTCGACTCTTAAAAGATGAAATGGTAGAGTTTTGTTTCAATGTTTTAAAAATTAACTGCCCACGAAATATTCCTGGTTAAAGTTAGTTTCCTTAGGGTGTTGTTCTGAAGATCGTTTCTAAAGGTAACTTTTCCGGAGTTCACCAACCAAGGAATCCCCTCCGATGGGAATCCTGGTCCTTTTCCTCCTTTTGGAAATGTTGGTGCTCCTTATATGGCAACGTTGTCCCTTCCTGGGTTAACTGTTGGGTTGCCTGTTTGGTTGTTTTCAACCTCTATGGTCCCAAATGTCTCAGCTACTGGTCAATCAGTTCCTCCGCCTGAACAACATCATGTTGATTCTAAGGTGGACCTCTCCCCTTCTTCACCTGTTTCTGCGTCCTCCTCTTCTACTTCGCCTAGTGAAAGTCTGGATTCGAGTAACCAGGTGGCTAAGAAGAAGAAGAAGAAGACAAAGAAGAAGAAGTCCGATAAAGGAGAGGCTAACTCTGCGGCTATTGCGCCTAAGAAGTCTCCTCTTGATAAACCTTCCAACCCTCCACGGAAAGTCAAGTTCCCTTGCATGTTGTGCACGGGAGACCATCTTCTTCGAGATTTCCCTGGCATTCTCAAGGTACTTGAAGTATGGTCCAACGGTCGCCCGCCGTTGCCTTTGGCTTCCGGGAGTCAGGTTGGGGGCACGTCTTCAGCTACTGCTGGTAAGGCTCCTAAGAAGCAGGGTAAGATTACCAATCCCTGTAAGTTGTGTGAAGGGCACCATGCCATTCACCTTTGTCCTTATATGGATGAAGCCAAGCGAGTTTTGGACAACTTAACTGTTTCTACACCATGCCTCCCGGTTGGTTATAAGCAGTTGTCTTTGAGTCCTCCACCAACTGATCCTACGATTGGTCAAGAGTCATCCTTGGTCGATCCCGCTCCCTCGGAAATTCAAATTCAGGAATCCATTCCCGACCAACCATTGGTCATGGGATCAGTTGAACTGGTCCTGTCGGCGGTGCACCAGGCCTTTTCCGTGGAGAGTGGACCTCACACCCCTCAGGTTCTTCTTGTTTCTTCAGATTCTTCAGACTTGGAGAAAGATTCTCCTGTCCCTGTACCTCAAGAAGTTTCTCCTCCGCCTCTCGTGATGGAGGTCTTGGAGGATACTCTTCCCGAATCCGTGAAAGAAGTCGTGGAAGATGCTCCTTATTCTTCCGTAACACCAAGGGAAGACCATCTCGATTCGATGGTAGCCCCTCCGAGTAGTTTGGTCGCTTCCTTTGATTGGAATTGATTCACAGGATACCGCCTTCTGTCTTATGTGCCTTTCGAGATCACAGTACAGGCTTTTGGTCTGGTCATACCCAACACCATTATAGACGAAGGTGCGTCTGTTAGTGTTTTATCCTCAACTACTTGGCAAGCTTCCGGTTCGTCGCCGCTTGTGCCTGTTACACAGAGTCTGTTGGCATTTAACAAAAGAACTAGTCAACCATTGGGGATCCTTCCAAGGTTACCTATTAATTTGGGAGGTAAAACCGTCCATATGGACGTGATGGTTGTTCCAGGCCCCTTGGATTTCAATCTGCTCTTGGGGTGCGATTACACCTATGCCATGGGAGCGCTTGTCTCCTCCCTTTTTCGTGTGGTCTCGCTTTCATGAAAGATGGATCGTGACCATCGATCAAATTTCATTCTTTTGGTCCCAAAATGGCACTGCCCACCACCATAACTTCCCCGGTTTTTATCCACCCGTGGTATCTGCCCCACCGCAGGTCAACTATGTGGCTACCTACCCCATGCCTGTACCCAGTGATAGTGCCATTGTGCATCAGGTGCTGGGGGCATTGGGTCCTGACTTCGAAGATGCTTTCCTTCCAGCGGATTGGCAACTCTTGGAAGCGTTGACTTCTTGTTCATTCTGATGAGGTCGGTCGGAGCATGGTTCTTTTCCTGTGTCAAGCTCCTTAAAAAATGAAACAAAGTTGTTGGAGCAGAGTTCCTTGTTTTGTGTCAAGCTCCTTAAAAAATGAAACAAGGTTGTCGGAGCAGAGTTCCTTGTCTTGTGTCAAGCTCCTTAAAAAATGAAACAAGGTCGTCGGAGCAGAGTTCCTTGTCTTGTGTCAAGCTCCTTAAAAAATAAAACAAGGTTGTCAGAGCATGGTTCCTTTCCTGTGTCAAGCTCCTTAAAAAAATGAAACAAGGTTGTCGGAGTAGATTTCCTTGTCTTGTGTCAAGCTCCTTAAACCATGAAACAAGGTTTTCTGAGGATAGTTCTTTTAATGTGTCAACCTCATTAAAATAATGAAACACATTCTTTTTCAATTCGAGTCTTTGATAAGATCTCGTAAAATACCAGTCGAGTCTTTCTCTTGATATCGTAATTTGAAACTTCACTCCATCTGCCTTTCATATGGATTGAAGCTTGGGGGGCATGTACCTCGAATTGAGTCACCATGCTAGGGGCATGCTTACTTTTTTCAAGCATAGTTTGTTTCCATTTCAAGCTTGTGTAAAAATGAAACTGGTTTCAAGCATAGTTTATCTTTGTTTCAAGATTGTGTAAAAATGAAACCAACTTCAAGCAGAGTTTTCTGATTTCAAGCTTGTGTAAAAATGAAACCATTCCCATTTTACCTCCTGTGATTTCCATTTTATCAGCCTGTTTTTGCCAGATGAGCCTTGGTTTTCTCACTCCATCGTCACTATCTTCTTGGCCGATTATATGCCTTCACTTGGTTGTTTTACCCGTTCCTGAGGAACCGCTGCGATGAGTGGTCTTTGTTAGCCAACCTCTCAACCTTTATTTTTTTTGAGCAGTTCCACCATTACCGGAACTAGTTGCTACCCTGTATACCACTCGTTCCTCCAGGAGGAGTCAACTTTCAGCTCTTTTTTGACTCTCTAAACATGAAAAGATTGCCGAGTCCCTTGTCGTTTCGATCTCGTTAAAGTGAACACGAAACGACATCTACCCGGTATACGTTTTCCCGTTTTTCAGGCTGGGATAGATTATTTATGAAAAAGGAATACCCTAGCCTATCGCGACTAGGAGGTTTTCTCAGATATTTTTTTCTACCTTTTCGGATCTGAGGAACTATTTACGAAAAGGGACCGTTGGATTTTACTTTTCCGCTGTCTTTTCAAACTCTCTAAACATGAAAAGACGCCTAGTTCTTCCTTTGTTAGGCTCGTTAAACCCTGATGACATCGGATCCAGTCGTAATGACGATATACAAGTTTATCCTTCCTAGGGCTCGTTAAATGTACTAGGATGGATTCGTCTGAAGGACAGATTTATATGACAAGCATATGGTATCCTCTTCAAGATTGTGTAAAAATAAAGAGGTACTCACCGAAATGGTGGGGAAAATGGAACCAACATCATTGTCATGTCGGCAGTATGTCGCTCTTGAACATGGCACTTGTCTGCATTCGTGTCGGGTTGGGGTCATCTCATCTCGTTTTTCACTTTCCTCCGTGGGTTTGGGTGATCCCTTTTGACCTCTCATCTGCTCTTTGCCTCGTCATCATGACCTCTGATCTTTTGATGTCAAATACTGCCAAATCCACTGTCGTGTCGCTGATATGTTCAAGAGAAGTTGACCTCTACAAATTTCAACCTTCCTCTGATTCTCATCTGATCCTGATTCACAAAAGACATTATGTCCCTCTGTCTCGCGTTGATGATGTGGGAAACACTATGGCCCACCTTCAATCAAGGTCACTTCTTGTCGACTTCAGCTCATTATCCAGGAAGCTGATCTAGAGACTCCCTTTTGGTACCTTGGAGCCTGCATGCCTCAATGGCAGGTTCTTCACATTCGACGTGAGGTTTTCATCATTGGCCTCCGATCGAGTGATTCTGCGGGTGTTCGATGTCAGCTCATTGTTCACATGCCGTAGATTGTACCTATAGTACCTTGAAGAGAATTGGCATTAATGGTGGTACCTCTCGCGTCTGTTAACAACTTTCATCATTGGCTGGTAATTAGACGATGTTCTTGCATTTTCGACTTCAGCTCACATATTCGCATGCTTGAACTTGTACTCTGTTCGGGTCGAGATGGAGCGCAAGACCCTGGATTCTTGTCTGTTATAATCTAGGCTGCGATTTTGTGGATTATTATGATTAGTTACATGACTCACTGATTGGATGGCTGCGACCATACCTGAGTCTATTTATCAATCCTTACTGGATGGCTGCGTCCATGCCTTGGATCTGGATTATTACATACTATGTTATGGATGGCTGCGCCCATACCACGTATATATCATGTATTTGAGACATCAGTTGTATTTCTCTACGCAGGTTTTCCGACGACGGTGTTTTCAGTTGGACACGTTCTCGTAAAGCATTTCACCCCTCTCTCTCTTTCAAGCCTCATGCTTTAGGGGGCATCTGTTACACAGTAATTTTTCACCGTCCCTGCAATCCCCATATCGCCCATTGGAGGGTCGCTTCTGTGACCAATAATTAGTGTCATGCCTTGCAAATACCATCTTTCATCCCTTTCCATGAGGACAACATTCCTTCTGTTGATCATTTCCTAAGCAGACCCCTAAAAACACCTGTTTTTTCCTTGGCGCTGGTAGCCTGTTATGTCCTCGTGCCAATGAGGAAAATTAAAAATGAGCCCGCGCCAATTAGTGCTTTGTCCCAGTTAAGCACCTGCGCCAATCTGCTTTTGGAAAGTTTTTTAAAAAAGAGGCAAAGTTTCGATTACAACAACTTCGTGGATGAGTCATCAGGAGTGGTTTCGACTGAATAACCACGGCCTTCCTCCTTTGGCCTCTTGTTTCCACCTTATGGGGAACCTCCCAAGGGATAAGGCCTCCCTTCCACTATTTTAGGGATCCCAACCTCCTCCTCTCCTCTATAAATATAGCCTTCATCCATTTATGAAGGGGCTGAATGGCTGAATGGATGAATAACTGAAGGGCTGAATGGTTTAGTCTCCAAGTTCCCAAGAGCCATCAGAGCCTTATGCTGCAAGAGCCTTGATTCATTTCCTTAAGGCCAAATCCAAGCAAGGAGATTATTGTCGAGACATCCGAAGAGAGAGGTTTGTCCTATCCCCGATAGGCTTTTTCGAGACGTGTTCCGCTGGCGACCCTCCGAAGGAGAATTCAACGTCAGAGCTATGGTTGTATTCTTCTTTGATTGATTAATGATAAGCGACTATTGGTTATGGTTCCACTCTTGTTGTTGATTATGATGATGAGTTATGTCTTCTCTGACTGACATATAGTTGCATATACTGGATTTTACGCTTGCGTTTTTTTTGTTTCTTGCGTGTGCAGGTGTCTGATCACGGAGATCGTGAGGATTGTGATCTGCTAGAGCTAAGGAATGGGAGCGCTAATTTCTCTACAAGCAACAACGTTGGATTCCAGGTAAGCCTTCATCTCTAGTTGGTTTATTTGCAATTAGGAACCTGCACTATAACGTGAACGATTGTTGCTAGACCTGGTCTGGGCTAGTAGGGATTGCCTCTGTCTGCAGAGGGGATTTACCTCCACAACAC
>JAXQQM020061663.1:0-49839 GCA_034641835.2 Pinus albicaulis | reverse complement strand
GATTTTGAAAGCCTTTTGTTTTCTTGGAAGAGTGCATCCTTGTTTTGAGTGCGTTTTATGTTTGTATTGCATTTGATTTATTCGTTTTAGATCTTTACATTTATAGTGCTCAAAACTAGTTTTTGCTTTTCTTTTTAGTGGAACAGTGCATTGTGTGCTTCATTCATCTAAAAAACAAAAAAAATTGCGTTCCTTAGCTTGAATCGAAAATGAAAAGTTCTTTTGCATAACTAGCTCTTAGCGAACTAGGAAAGAGTTATCATTTTGTCATTTGGTTGTATTAGATGCATTAATGAAACTCTTCTTATGTTTTTATTGATAGCTACTTTGTTAAAGATTCCTATCCTTCTCTTAGCTAGCATTCATTGAACGGAAATGGTGTTCATTTGCATGTAGCGTGCATTTAGGAATTTGAGATCATATTCGGTAAGGCCTTGAAATCGAAACATTAATTAAAGATCAACCTTAAAATCAATTCAATCAACCTAAGGAAGCATTGAAACCTAACACACATATTTTAGAGGTCTAGGCTCATGACGTGCTCCGGCGTCGTTAAACCTAGTAGTTGTCATTCACCATCTGGCATTATATAGCACTAGTATGGGCTTGTGCTCTCCATACCATCGCGTATATAAAGGGAGACCCACATAGGTTGTAATCCTTTATCCATTGGAAGCTGAGTCTACCACCTTGTAACCGTGATACACTGAACATAACATTCAGGGAGACTACCTACATGTACATCAAGTCCTTGGTCATTTCTCTTTCATTTGATCACCAAGGTGTATATGGCAGTTCACAGAAACTTGGTACACCCTCTTGCTTAGATTACCTGAGTAGTTATTTTGATCTTTTCGTGACTCTCTAAAAGTGAAAATATCACATAGCACTTATCATTTCACACTTGTTCAATATGAAAGTGACTAGAGTCATCTTTTTTCTATTTCTCAACTCTTAAAACATGAAACATCAAAGTTTCATTTCAATGTCATAAAATTAATTGCCTACGATCACATGCCCGTTAAAGCTTTTCTACTTGGCTTTTTTTGTAGTTCCTTTGTGTTTGATCTTGAAGCCTCGAATAGGCTATCTCGTTTTATTCCTGTGTTGAAATATTTTCATGGTGTCGGAACCACCAGTTTCTTCGTCTTCTTCACTGCCTCCTAGTGGTAGTCATTTTCCTTACGTTTCTTTCGAAACACCTTAGTCCACTAGGTCTGCCTAGTTTTCGCAGCCTATTCTCTTGGGTGTCTTGCCTATCGCTACCTGGTCTCCTCTTGAAGGGTAAGTTTATTTCAATTGGCCATCTCAAGGTGTTTGGTCTGGTTTTGGGAGCAAGGAATAATTCCCTCCTTTTACTTTGGGATCACCATTATTTGCCGTTGCTTTACCCCTAGTCCTCGTCATATTTTCGACGATCTTACGACCTCGTCAAATATGGATTCTTCTAGTCCTATTGGTAATGAAGAGCTGCATGTTTCTACAGGGGAATATCAGCTTTTCCCATAAGATTTACCGTATGTCTCTAGTTAACCTTCCCCCCAATCGATGTCTCTTCCACCTGGTTATCGTACTTTGAGTCAGATAATTTCTTGTGTGGCATCCATGGCACAAATCAATACAATGGCTCCCACTAGAAGCTCAGATTTTCCTACATTAGGAATGTCGCCTTCGACACCCATCTCGTCGGCCACTATTACTTCTGTCCCATTCTGACCTACCATTTGTGAGGCCTCATCTGCACTGGTTGTTAGCATGACTCAGTCGTCAGGGTCTACTGTTGTTCAAAGGTCTATCTTTATCCATCCCACGTTGCCTGTTAGGCCTGTCGTGAGTGGCTCGCAGCCTCGTGCTGTGGAAACTCATCCTATGTGCACTGCACCTATGGTTTCTACCTATACATTCGATGACTATTTGTTGGATATTCAGCGACGATATGCTCCCTCTCCGAATTCTCAGCCGCAAAATTTCGCACTTTAGCGTTCTCAGTAGTCGCAAGCTCTTGGAAATCCTCCCCATCATTATGATGCATATGGTAATCCCATATATTTTCCTCCCATTGATCCTAATAAAGTTGTTTATTTTCCTCTAGCTAATCCCTATTAGATCGTTTCTCATTAAGGGCCATTTTTACGGGGACAACCTTTGGTCCAGCAGGGGCAACCCTTTGGTCCATAGGGACAACCTTATGGTCCAAAAGGACAACCCTTACAGGGAAAACCTTCGGTCCAACAAGAAAAACCCTACCATCTGTTTAGTAAACCTAAGTTTCAACCAAGAGCAACTTATGTTCCTGGGGGGAAAATGTATCCACCATAGGGACAACCTTTTTCGCAACAGCAACAACCTTATGTTTCTTAAGGCCAAGATTTTGTACAACAAGGACAACCCTACGGTCTTGCTCTAGGTCAACCTAGTTTTCAGGGGTAACCTGGTCCATCCCAACCATTGGTCCAAACTATTCCATAAGGGAAACCTGGTGGCCCTCAGTATCCAGGCCAACCTACTCCACAAGGACAACCATCCCAACCTCATCAGTCGATTCAACCTGCTCAACCAGCTCAGCAGCTGGTTCAACTTGTTTAACCTGTTCAGTAGCTGGTTCAACTTGTTCAACTTTCTTAACAGCTCGTTCAACCTGCTCTGCAGGGACAACCTGTTCAACCTCAAGGCGCTACTTACCCTCCTCAAGGTAAATTTTAGGCAGTATATATTGCACCCCAAGGTTTCACTTATTACCCTCAAAGTCAATCCCAGATGGTGTATAATCCACCCCAAGGAAATGCTTAGATTCCGCAGCAAAATCCATATGTTTCTCAGCAAGGACCTCAGTGGTATGCTTAGAATCAGTATCCTAGTCCTCAACCCCAATATGGGTAGAACTATTAGGCTTATAACCCCTATGGACAGAATCCTTTGGGACAAAACATATGGGGGCAGAATTTCTCTAAACTTTGGTGTAATGCTAACACTGGTCTTTATCAACTACCTCCAATGCCTTTTAATCCTCAATTATTGTTGCTCGCAACATTGGAACTGCCTGATGTGTCAAAGTTGACAAACGACCTGATCCTTCATAACCCATATTGGCCTCTAGTTCCAACCAAAATCCCTGGTGATTGTCCCAAATTTGAGGGCAAGTCCGGAGAAGACCCCCACGCGCATGTTATGACATACCATCTTTAGTGTCTCTCTAACTCTTGGGTTGACGATTCTATCTAACTCCATCTTTTCCAACAAATTCTTACTAGTGCCACTGCCAAGTGGTACATCGAGTTATCTCGTGGAATATTTCAGGATTTCAATTCTTTAGCCATGGTGTTTCTCATGCAATTTCAGTTACCATTTTGGTATGAAACTAGGACGCACCTCCTCACATCCTTGAAGCAATATTGAGCTACCTATATCTCAGATCATATTCATGAATGGAGGCATCGTCGTCGCCTAATCAAGTTTGAGATTCCTGATCAACTTCTAACTAATTGGTTTACTGCCTCTTTCATCAGTTCTATTGCTAAGGACATTGCCATGGGGGCATGTGTCACTGAGAAACAAGCCAATGGTCGTGCCCAGTACCTTGATCTTGTGTACTCTCAGTCCGACACATTGTATTATCTCTTGCCTGATGCTCCTAGACCTGGAACTTTCAAAGCAACGACGACACCATCCATCGACGATATTATTGGTTCTGTGTCTCAGACTTCTCAGAAGTCTTCTCCTCTGAATCCTAAGAAGAAAACATCTACTCCTTCTAATGATATTGCTTCTCAGCCAACCTTGAATTCTGGTAAAACCATGGAAGTGAATGTCGTTCAGGCTAATCCAATAGATACAAATTCCAAGGGTAAAAAGAAGGGTAAAGGTAAGGCCAAAATCGATACCCCGAAACACGATTCTCAAGAATCTCTTGCTAATGATGGTTCACAGCGTAAAATGAAGTATCCTTGCTTGATTTGTGATGAAGAGCACTACACTAAGGACTATCCTCAACGGGCTGAAGTGAGTCGATTGCTCAAAGGTACCCAGGAAACTCCTTCTATTATCAAAGAACCGTTTCCATCACAGTAGAGTCAGTTGATAGAGAAACCTCAGTCCTCTGCCCCATTTGGCTTTTAGGTTTTCATGATGAACGGTTCTACATCCATTTCCATAGCTACCCAGTCAAAATATTATACCAAACCACGTTAGGCAGTGGGGAAAGAGATCGTTGATGGTCCTCCTCCTCCACCTGCTTCTGGCCCTTTTCAGATTGAAAGGCCCAGGACTAAGCCAATTGTATAGCCACCTTCCAAAGGTGTAATCTATAAGTCTTCTTAAAAATATAATACCCGTGCTGCTCAACATTATAGTATTATTGTTGATTTGGCTCAGGCGTCATCTGTGATGTCTGCATTAGAATTACTTCAGAGTTTTCAGTCTCAACATAAGGCTTTTCTATCTGCGATCGGCAGGGTTGATCCTGCTGCTTTGAGCCTTATCACTTTCAACTTGGAGAATTTCGTTCCATGTCTCCCTCACTAGCTTGCACTCATCATAAAAGTTGGCATTAATGGACTGAATATCCATTGAGTGGTTGTGGTCGAGGGTGCATCTATGTGCGTCATGTCATCTACCCGCTGGAAAGCTGTTGGTTCTCCAGCTTTGAATTCATCTCCAAATGCTCTAGAAGTGTTTGATAGAAGGGAATCTAAACCTCTTGGTGTTCTCGCTAGTTTACTGATTACTATAGAAGGGAAAACAATCAACATCGAGGTTGAAGTAGTTGACGCCAAGCTCAATTACAATATTCTCCTCGGTCGCAATTGGATCCACACCATGATGTGCATTCCATCCACTCTCTTTCGTGTTTTGCGATTTCCGCACGAATGAAATATCGTTACTGTTGATCTGTTGTCATTCTTCACTTCTTCTTCCAAGAACAACATTCTATACAGAGATCAAATTCCTATGCCTTACCAGAGTGTAGGGCCAGGTCTCTTCAAAGATCTTGCCCTCATGGGTATTTTTCCTCTTCCTCCACCCAACACTGTTCAGGTTAATATGATCTCCGGGTCTGACGATCCATGGATCATCCCTTTGCCCGAGCAGGTTGATTCATTTGGAGATTCGATGTTGTTAAGTTCGATTGAGATTGATTATTGTGAACTTATTTTGGCTTCAGATCCTCCGCCTCCTGATCATGCTCCTTTGGGCATGTATCTTGATACTTATTCTCAATCCCCCTAGCTCGGTGATTCAGATTCACCCGATCCCTTGAAAGAGATATGATGAAGCCATCGTGGAAACCATGTCTCTCGAGGATCCTCCTTGGGACGATAGTCATCATCGTTCCTCATTCATGCCTGGCCTTGGGGCCATGTCTACGTGTCTTGAGAGGTTTTCTTCTCAGGTTCCTTCTCCTCTACTTCAAATTCCTATTTTGACACATAGAAAGGTAACTTGAGTAACATCACACAAAAAATGCCTATCAACATTTTAGCTAAGTCGGGAATTTTTGAGAACATCCATATTGGGGTGACCTATTCTCCTGATGAGGTTCAGGTCTATACTAGTCCCTTCAACGATTTTCACGACATCTTTGCATGGTCTTACGAAGAGATGTTGTTTGGGTTTCAAAATGTCACTCATTACCATACATTTTTCACCTATGCTTCTATTTTATCACCCATTATTCACCACCATGTCACTTCATTTTCCCTATTATTCACCATTAATGGGTCTAATTTATATTTTCCAAATATTATTTATTTTTAAGAATTTTTGAGAGAAATTCTTGATTAAATATTAGAAAATAATATATTTTACATTATATATGGAAAGTGGGTTGTTTTTGTGACATGTGTAGGTGCCAAGGAAGCTTCCAATACACCTTTATGTGGCCTTGAAGGATCAAATTCGAATTTGAGAAGATAAACCTCATGGAGAAGATCAAGGACAAAAGGGGTTATGTGTCTAGATGATTGAGAGATGTATGGAACTAAAAGAGAGATTAGTGGATGATCATTATGAGTTTGTTACTCATCCCATTGTATAAATAGGAGTACAATCTCCTCCATTTTTAATGGTGAAGTTTTTGTAATATTGTAATCTTGAAGTTTTGTAATCTTAGAATTTTGGAGTATGTAATCTTAGAAGCTTAGAGTTGGTTTGTAATGGAGATTTTCAAACAAAAGATCCATACTTCAATTTTGCTTCTAAATCTGAGTCTCCATTGAAGTTGTGTGCTTGTGGAGTTATGGAGGGCCCCCATGGCCTCACTTGCATGCTTATTTGCTTATTTTAGGTATAATTTATTTTATGTTTTTGTTTGATTTCAGCTTTTAAATTTTGTTAAATGTTCTAATATTGGAAGGATCTTATTCGAAAGTGTTTTTGTAAGGAAACCATAAGATCTCAGACAATTATTAGATTTAGGTTTGTTTCATTTCAGTTTTTAAGTTTTGTTAAATGTTCTAATATTGGAAGAGTCTTATTTGAAAGTGTTCTTGTAAGAGAACTGTAAGACCTCATACAATTATTAGATCTAGGTTTATTTCATTTCAGCTTTTAAGTTCTTATTATATGTTCTAATGTTGGAAGAGATCTTGTAGAATATGTTCTTGTAAGAGAACCATAGATCTCAAACAATTATTAGATCTAGGTTTGTTTAGTTATTGAAAGAGATCTTAATGAATATGTTCTTGTAAGGGGACTTTAAGATCTTGGACAAATTAGGAATCTTTCTAGATCTATATATTTTAGATAAGCACTTCTAAGTTTACCTTCCCAGGTTGACATTAAATGAACTCTAATTGACATCATCAATTGGAACCAAACAGATGCCCAGCATCGATCCAAGTATAGTGGTGCATGAGATTCCTACCTATCCTGGTGCAAAGCCTGTTAGCCAGTGTCTTCGTCCTGTGCACCCTAGAAAGGCTACCACTCTTAAGGGAGAAGTTGAAAAAATTTTGAAATCTTGTTTTATCTATCTGATTCCCTTGACAGAATGGGTTTCCAATATTGTTCTTGTAGATAAGAAACAGGGTAATATTCGTGTCTGTGTTGATTACTGTGACATTAACCGTGCTTGCCATAAGGATAATTATCCTACTCCTATTATTGATCAAATCATTGATGACTATGCTGGGAGTGAGATTTTTTCTCTTATGGACGGGTTTTCTGGGTATAACCAGATTAACATTCTTCCGCCTGATCAACATAAGACCGCCTTTATCTGCCCTTCGGGTACTTTCTCTTATAAAATCTCCCTTTCGGTCTGAAAAATGTTGGGGCTACATTTCAGCAAGCAATGTCATATGCTTTCCACGATATCAAGCACATTGTTCAGCCTTATCTAGATGACCTTCCAGCTCATTCAGCTAAGCGTAAAGACCATCTTGATCACCTTCGTCAGATCTTTCTTCGATATCAATGCTATAACATCCAGTTGAATCTGCATAAGTGCATCTTCTGCGTTGACACCAGTAAACTCCTAGGGTTTATCGTTTCCAAATACGGGTTTCGTCTCGATCCACTCAAATTTAAAGCTATAGTTAATCTCCCCTCTGCTTCCTCCTTACATTAGGTATAGAGTCTGCAGGGAAAAGCTAACTTCTTATGCCATCTTATACCTAACTATGCCGAAGTGGCTAAAGGATTTACGCAATTACTGAAACAAGGCATCCCATTCCTCTGGGATGAGATCGCCCAAAATTAATTCGATGCACTTAAGACGTTGCTCATTAATGATCCTCTGTTGTGTTCTCTGAATTATCATCGTGATTACTCCCTCTACTTGGCCGCCACTTTCTGCATGATTGCCATGGTTTTGGTACAAGACGATGATAATGGTGACAAGCATGTCATTTACTATCTGTCTCATAATCTTCTCAATACTAAAATGCGATATGAAAATGTCGAGAAGTTGGTGTTGGATGATGTTCAAGTTGTTCAACGTTTTCACCACTACATTCTGTTGTGTACAATGACTGTTATTTCTGATTGAAACCCTATGACTTACATATTGACTTGTCATTTGATGGGGGGAAATTACTCAAAGTGGATTGTCATCCTCCAAGAGTTAAATTTGGAGTTCACTACTACCAAGTAGAGGAATTCATTAGTATTCATTGATTTAATCTACTCTCTCCCTTCTGATTCTGCCCCGTCTGGTTTCGAGGAACGCATTTTGGACAACACGATTTTTCTGACTAGCACCCTCGATCCTTGGTATAGTGATATCATCGTATATATTTAGACTTCTACCTTTCAATCTTAGTTTGTTAGCCACCTATAAAATTTGTTATACCAAAAGGTGGCTAAATCATTTTTGGAGCCTTCAAGGAACAAATTTTATTGCAAAAAGTGTTGGCTCTTGAAGACTCTTGAAGGCCTCATGCCTCTGTCTAAAGATCTTCCTTACTGTTCCCATTTTATACTCTGGAATTCTGTTGATTTCATGAGAGACTACTGCAAAATCCCTTTTTCCCTTTCCTCCATTAAAAAACTAACCTCATTTTCTACCCTTTTCATTTTCATCAAAATCCTTCATTTTCATATTTTTCTCCTTCCCCTCCATCAAAACCCCTTTGTTAAGGTTTAAGACTCATTCTTTGCCTTAATCGAAACTCTCACAACCCTTGAAAATCATTGAAAACTACACAAAAATACATATTTTTGTTTAAGCCCCCCCTGGGCTGAGTCCTTAGCCATTTCCACTCCATATGCCCTGGCACTGGAACGAGGCACTGAGCTATTTTGGGAGCTTATCGCATTGGAGGTAACACAGTGCACAAGTCTTCCCTCTTTATCGAAATCTTCGATGCTGATTAGCCCTGTGCATAAAACCCCGGTCATATTATTTTCCATACACTCGTGGCCCCTGTTGAGCTCCAAGAATTTTCTTTCTTCCACCACATTCCACTCCATTTCTTTTGTCCATTGTTAATCTCAGGCTCAATTGATCAATAGAATTAGTTAAAATTTCTTTGAGAATGAATATCATGACTAACTTGCTATGTTTTTATGATTTTGTCATCATAGTACTTTTTGAACTAAATCTAGCTACAAAATGTAGACATTCTGTAGCTAGTTGCCAATTCTGCAGCCATCTTCATGTCTACACAGGTTCCAGGTGTCATTTCAGAGAAAAGCACACATGGTCGTATTCCACATCATCTCCTTATCATTTGTTGCTCTACACGAAGTTTGAACGGAATCCTGTAGGCGGTTATGCACGTGGGAACTTAAATTAGGAGGTAGACTCCTAACAAGATAAGGACAGTCCAGATGTCCTTAACCATATTACGAAGACCACCTTCAGAGTTCTAGTTCGATTCTAATTAGGAAAGACAATTATTCCTATGTTATCTCAGATACGGTTATGTAATTTTGTTATAAATATGCTTGAGAAACCGAGGGACAAGGTTAGATTTTATGGTTGATTACTAGATTTCAGAAGTCCGAAAACACTTTGTTTTGAAGTAATTTCTCTTTAATGAAAGAAGCATCATTTCCCTGAAAGCGTTGAATCAATATTAAAGTAGATTTCGTGGTACTCTAGTGGTAGAGGGCCCCTTCCTCCTGAGCAGCCTTGTTTATACGTTTTAGATAAGTATTTTAGTCTCGTTTTCATTTCTAGCTTAGGCAAGTTTTTGAAGTTTATGTTCATATTTGTTTACATTAATTATCACAGCTAGACTTACTCTAATAAACTCTTCCAAAATATCATTACGATGAATAAGGCATAGCTATGGTACTGTAGGTTTTAGTTGCATTTCCTTTTGTTAATTATCACAGTTAGACTTACTCTAATAAACTCTTCCAAAATATCATTACGATGAATAAGGCATAGTTGTGGTATTGTAGGTTTTAGTTGCTTGTTTACACTAAGTGTCACAGCCGGTCTTACTCTTACAAACTCTTCCAAAACATCATTAACAACGAATAAGAAACAGCTGTGGTGTCTTAGATTCTAGTTGTATTTGCTTTCAGTTTTATGTTTATGTTCAATTGCATTGAATAATACAGCCATACTTGTTTTCACAAACTCTTCCAAAATATCATTCATATTGAACAAGATGGGCTGTAGAATTCCTTAGGATAGTTGCATGTTAATTTAGTTACAACACTCCGGAGGTAGAATGCATCTAGTTCAGCTCTGTCATTTCATTTCAAGTTTGATAATGGATTTTTAGTTTAACATTGTTCACTGCACTTCAAGTAGACTAGTAACACTCTAGTTTAGTCTTAGCTCACTGTATTAACATTCCAAGTTTAGTTGCTATCCATTGCATTTTAAATTGTATTAGTTGTTAAATTTAAATACCACGGTCTTCATTATTTACAAAACTTATTTTGTTCCAAACTCATATTAATACATAATCATTTGGATAGAAGCTAGTATCAATCTAAGACCTGGAGTATTTTGCAACCTTTTTACCATTTCACAAACAAGCCTTTTCTCAAAGAATATTCTAAAAGGGAAATCTATAACTTTTGAGTGAGGCCTAGTGGTGTTAAATTGAGTTGCAGAATAGAATTAGAAGCTAGTTTAGAGTAGAAATCTTATTATGCTACAAATGTTATTTTCCAAATATATTCCAATAAACCTTTAAACCATGGATGAGATGTTGTAACATTGTAAGTTGATCGTTTGATTGTTTAATTAGGAGAACTTCATTTATACTTAACTTGTCCATTTCTCAAGTTCTTCCAACACATCTTTAATGAATGAATTGGATAAGTTCAAGCTCATGTTGTGATTTATTTCCTTGCAATGAAGTCATTATCAAGCTTTGCATTTTTTGTTTGCGAGCCATAGTTTAGGCTTTGCTCTATTTTAGAATTTGCATTTGTTATTTTCCATCCATAGTTTAGGCTAACAACTTCTTTTCACCAGCATTTAGTTCTTTCCCTTTTCAAACAAAAACAATAAAACAAAAAACATCAAAAAACACTAAACACAACGTAGTGAGAAACAAATACCTAGGCACATATAGTGCACCACACTTCAGCAGTTTACCAACCCTGGTTGACAATTAATGAACTCAATTTAGGCACACTAGGTTGAGCACAAACATTTTGGCGTCGTTGCCGGAGAAGTGTAACTAGGTAGCCTTGTTTCTTAACTCCCAAAAATAATGATATGCGTAGAGAAAGAGACTCAAGGGGTAGATTCATAAGAAGTAGAAGCAGAAGTTTGATTCCTAGAACACCACTTGTTTCATCAAGATCTAGAGCCAGCACACCTCCAACTCAGACCCACATTCCATCCTTTACTGATCCTAGACTTCTAGAAGACTTAAGATCAGATATTCCATTAGGAAGACCTTCCACTTCATCTACTGAACCTGTCTTAGAAGAAGATTCAAGGACTCCTGCCGGAGACACAAACTTTTCCACTTCCACAGAAGAATCAACTATGGCAGAAGAAGGGGGAGGAGGAGTCTTTAACGGAGAACACACATTATTTGGAGGGGGTAGAGGTAGAGGTAGAGGAGAAGGAGGTAGAGGTGCAGAAGGTGAAGGAGGCAGAGGAAGAGGTAGAAGAGAGATAGGAAGCTCTTTTGGGTTTCCTATAGTAGATGAAGAAACCAATACAGTTATGAAAAAAATTTCACCCTCTGTCCTTCCAAACTTCTATGGACTTAAAACTAAGGATCCTGAAACCTTCCTATTTGAATTTGAAGTCCTGTGTAGAACTTATGACTACTTACAAGATACTCAAAAACTTGAACTATTCCCTTCAACATTGAAAGGAGTAGCATTGAACTGGTTTATGAGTTTGATCAACAGTTCTATTAGGACATGGGAAGACATGAAACAAGCATTTCTAGAGAGGTATTTGGATTATTGTATGCCAGTTAATCATAAGGAGGAAGTGTTCAAGATGATACAAAAAGAGGATGAAAACCTGGAAGATTTTTTGGAGAGATTTCATTACAACATCAAAAGAGCAAAAATGGAGAAATTAGATCAAGCCACCTTAAAAGCTCTCTTGTTGAAGACAATTAGGGATGAATGGTTGGATATCCTCAACATGATGGGAAAAGGGGATATATCTCAGCTCACATTACCTGAAATATCTGAGTTATGTATTAACCTTTCAAGAGGGAATTCTAAAACTGTAAAAGGCCCAAGAGACCCTGCTCTTGCAAGGGCAAGTAAGTCTGCTTCTGGGACAGTAAGTAGGGCAGAAATAGGACATATGCTTGATGATTTCAAATCTGATATCTTAGGGAGTCTTAGTGAACAAATAGACACCCTTAAGTTACAAAACAAGCAAAAAGTTGAATATGATGCCTTAGCAATCTTTTGTCCCAAATGTAGAAAGAAGCATGCCTTGAGAGAGTGTCCTTTGGATGCAAAAGTTGTAGAGACTTGTGTAATTTGTTCAGAAAAACATGAGACCAAGAGTTGTCCTTCACTTCCTGGTCTTAAATCTGTCTTTCAAGAGGAAACTTCTGCAAATTCCACAGAATCTCTTAATTTTGTCTCTAGAAGACCTTGGCAAGGACCTCAAACACAAGGATTTCATGATCAAATGTATAATCAACCTCCACCAAATTGGAATTCTTGGCAGCAACCTTGGCCCCAATTTCAAAATAAATCTCAAGCTTGGGCACAAGGTTCACAAAATCCCTATGGAAGATACTCTTAGTACTATCAGTATCCACCATCCTATCCACCATATCCACATTTTCCTCCTCAACAAAATTTTCAACAAAATCCTCAAAATCCACAACATCAAAATCAACCACTTCCATTACCATTTCCTCAGAAATCAAATCAGTTGCCTGCTCAACCCATACCAAACCCCAACAATAAAAATCCTCAGAATACATATATGATAGAAGGCCAACAGTTTCCAACTTATTTAATTACTCCTCTAGACCTTAGTGATGTTCAACTTAGGTTTGGAAGAATACTTGAAAAGAGGAAACCTTCTGTGATCATACAAGAACAAGATAACTCTGAGGAAGATTCTCTACGGGAAAATAAAAGTCTTGAAGAAGACACATCTTTTCAGGACCCAAACATTGAAAAATCAAAACAAAAAGAATCAATAATTTCAACTCTTGTATTAGAGCAGCCATCAACATCCACTCCTACACCTCCCTTTCCAAAAAGATTACAAATTGATAAAGGTGTAGAAAAAAAAATTGTGGTGCCTAATTATGATTTCCTAGATGAGATGAGAAATGTTTGCATTAAGATTCCATTATTACAAGCCATCAAGGAAATTCCAATTTTAGCAAAAACAATAAAGGAGTTGAGTATGAAGAAAACAAGAAAAAGAATAAGAGAGACAAAGAAAATTCAACTGGCAGGAAAAATAGCAGATATCATGATGGGTAAGATTTCTATTCCAAAGTATCTAGACCCAGGAAATCTAGTTGTTAAAATTCACATCAATGGAATTGAGATCCAAAACACACTCATTGATTTAGGAGCAGCAATCAATATCATGAGTAGACAAATCATGGATAAATTGAAACTTCCTAATCTTCTCTTTACACCCACATTATTAAAATTAGCAGACAGATATGCGATCAAACCCGATGGGGTAATAGAAGATATTCCAGTGTCCCTAGATTCTTGGGAGTACCCTGTGGATTTTATGATCCTAACTCCTAAGAATAATCTAGGAGGGCATCCTATTATATTAGGGAGACCTTGGTTAGCTACAGCTGATGCTTTCATTAGTTGTAGATCCGGTGATATGTACATCTCTGATGGTAGTTCAACTAAGAAATTCACTTTGTATCCTCCAACAAGGACAATTACAGATTTAGATGATACTCAATGGATAGAGGATGAAGAAGACTTACAACCTCTCTTCACAATTTCAGAAATTAGTGAAGATAGTCAAATTCTGAATACTTTAGAAAACTTTGAATCCTCTTCGGAATGCAAACATGAACAATTTCAAGAAGAATCCAACATTGATTTTTTATCATCAAGACAGATGTCTCTTCATTCTATGGATAAATTTGGCAGCTCTACAAGTGAGATATTTCCAGGCAAAACTTTAAACATAAACAAGAACCTAGAAAAATATCAACAAGAAGAGCTAGTCAAAATTTTACAGAGACATTCTTCTGCATATGCATGGGAGTACACTGATATGAAAGGGATAAGCCCCAAGACTTGCACTCATCACATCTACATAGAGGAAAATTGTAAACCAATCAGACAACCTCAAAGACGGATGAATCCAAATTTTAGGGAGATTGTTAAAGAAGAATTGCAGAAATTGTTGAATGTCAACTTTATCTATCCTATTTCAGATAGTCAGTGGGTTTCTCCTTTGGTAATTGTGCCAAAGAAAAATGGTAAAAGGAGGGTATGTATTGACTACCGAGAATTAAACAAAGCTACTCTTAAAGATCATTTTCCCCTACCTTTCATAGATCAGGTATTAGATACCTTAGCTGGCAAAAAGTACTTCTCATTTGTAGATGGGTTTAGTGGTTATAATCAAATTCAAGTAGCACTTGAGGATCAAGACAAAACCACATTTACTTGTCCTTGGGGTACCTATTCTTACCGAGTATTGCCATTTGGATTATGGAATGCACCTGCAACATTTCAAAGGGAAGTATAAGGAATTTTTTCAGATCTAATACATGATTTTGTAGAGGTGTATATGGATGATTTCACAGTTTATGGAAACACATTTGAAGAAGCCTTAGCAAACTTGGAAAAAGTATTAAAAATATGTAAAGAAGCAAATATTTCACTTAGTCATGAAAAGTGTTTTATGATGTTTACTAAATGAATTGTTTTGGGACATCACATTTCAGGGGATGGGATTAGAGTTGATGAGTCAAAAGTTGAAGTCATCTCTAACTTATCTATTCCAAGTTGTCAAAAATATGTTAGGAGTTTTCTAGGATTTACAGGATGTTATCGAAGATTTGTAGAAAACTTCACCAAGATAGCATCTCCACTCTTCAAATTACTTACCAAAGACCGTGAATTCAAATGGAATATTGATTGCTAGTTAGCCTTTGAGACCCTGAAAAAAAATAATTTCTAAAGCACCGATTTTAAGGGGACCTAACTGGAAGTTACCTTTTCATATTTCAACAGATGCCTCAGATACAGCTCTAGGAGCAGTATTGGGACAAAAAGACCTGATTCCTTATGCCATCTACTATACCAGTAAAAATTTGACCCCTTCAAAGTTAAACTATACTGTAACTGAAAAAGAGTTTTTAGTTGTTGTTCATGCCATAAACAAATTTAGACACTATATAACAGGCTATGAAACTTTTGTTCACATAGATCATTCTGCAATTAGATACTTAATGAACAAATCAATTACTAATGGCAGAGTCATAAGATGGTTATTGCTTTTACAAGAATTCAACATTACCATTCTAGATAGGCCTGGAAAACAAAACACAGTAGCTGATTTCCTATCTAGACTCCAAAAGCATCTCTGCAGATAAAATAAGGTACATCGCAGTATTAAAAGCATCTCTGCAGATCGACGGCCCAAAAGAAGTTTCCCTGGTCCCCACAGCCACGACAGTAGTCCCGCAGACTCGGTGGCCCCGAATACCCAGTCAACATCCACGCGGCATCAATGGATTGGGGCGAGTCTTCGTGGGTTCCTCGTACAGTCATCCAAGCCAGACCCGGGGGACTTTATATAGCATGATTTTATTAACCTTTTTTGAATTCCGAGCATGTTTTATAAGGTTTTTCGACACCCGATCTCCACCGTTGATCACGTGGGCTGATCTCATCCGATGGCCCATGTGTGTCCTGATCCCCAAACTCATTTTTTAACCATTTTTCGCCGAAAAAAGGTTTTAAACCTTTTTCTCCATTTTTTAATTTTATTTTTTCTGAATAATGTGACCCCTTCGTGTTATTTATTCACCTCCGCTCCCGACCATCGATTTTTGTGCAATCGATGGCTCCGATTTAAATTCTTCTTCCGCCTTCCCTTTGACTTCTTTTGATCAATCTTGACCATTGGATGATGCCATCCAACGGCCATGCTCTCCCCACATGTCCTTCCAAAGTAGTAAACCTATATATGAAGGATTTCATAATGTTTTTTGTGTTTTGCAGGGTTTAAATGGTTTTTCCGCAATGATAAAGAAAATTCAAAGGCCGAGGGTGACGATCCTCCTGCCTTTGATTAATCAAAGAGAATAATTTGCAGGGTTTAAAAATCCATGTTTCATCGGTGTTTCATGAGGCATTGATGCCATATCACCCCTGCACAGCCCTACACACGAACAAACACAATGAATCAGGCACAAATCAAAGAGTATCAGTGTAGAAGACAAAAATATACCGGAACAAAAGATTAAAGACAGATCTATGGGGATTACGTCTAACACGGTTTATCAAAAGCCCAATCCCCAATTAAGACATAGTTAAAAGAAAAATCATAAAGGTTCATCAGACAGAAAGCTTCCACCGCCACAGCTGAGGCAAATCGATTCCTCCCAGCTGCCACAGTGCCACCTGTGCCTCAAAGCATTCATATAAAAGGCCGAAGTTATTAATCAGGATCAGATATTTGTTTCAAGCGCAGCCAGAGAGTAAATTCTGCAAACAAACTTAATGAAAAATTATCAGCAGAGTTACTTTGACACCACACAGAGCTTCAAAAGTCAGTAAGAGCTCCCACCGAGCTTAAATATTAATGTAAAATCATTTAATATAGAGGACACCTATGTAAGCTTCTTTATTGAGCTCCCCAAAGTCTGAGAAGCCATTAAGTCTGTATTAATTATCTTTAGAGATCTTTTATCAGATCTCACCTCCTCATTCTTCTATAAATACTTCTGGAGAAGATGAGAGAGGGTTTGGTTGAGTTGGCTCTTGAACATTGAAATGTAATTGAGCTTGAGACTTCTACTTGTAAATAGTGTTCACTAGCCCTTGGAGCTCTGCTTGTGATAGATAAGTTAGGCTGAGATGTGTAGATGATTGCTAAACTAAAGCATTGGACTTAAAGCTGTAACTGGTTTGGAGCATCAATACAAGCTGATTTATGGGATCCTGGTCTATGTTGACAGTGATGTTTTTCTCATTGTGACTTTTCATTTTGTTTCTGTTTTCACTGTGTTCATATTCTCTTATAAAGAACAACATGCATAGAGTTAGAACCTATTGTATATCAGTACCCTTCTCTGACTGAAAATCTTTATCTGAATTTTTTCTTCCAATCTGTGTTATTTAGGAATGATTTAATTCAGTTTAAGCATAGGAATGTTGGCGTTCCCTCGTCTTATTGTTTTAGCTGAATATTGTTCTTGAATGTTACTTTCATTTCATGTTAAGTAGAGATGAAATAAGGAAGATATGGTGTGCCCTGGTCCTAGTTTTATCCCCAAAGACTGTCTGAATGTTTCCCTTGGAATGTGTTAAAATCTGGCTAGTTTAAAATTACTTACCAGATCTTAGACCATTCTTTGTTATCATTTGTGTTTTCCTCTGTATTTATTATGTTTTCTATTGAAAGTGGATCAAAGGCTGGCTAGTTTCAAAGTAATTATCAGATCCTGGATTACTTTTATGTCTTTATTAAGTGTTGGTCAAAGGCTGGCTAGTTTCAAAGTACTTACCAGATCCTAGGCTACTCTTTGTTCTTCATCTTTTTAAATCCCCTTCTTTTTGTCTCATTTCATTCCATAAATCAAAATTTAAAGAGATCCTTAGACATAGATGACTTGCCCCATGGACCACTCTTGAACTTGATTGTTTCAATTAAACCCTATTATGACTCCATAGCCCAATGGACTAAAACCTGCAATTATCTATCTTCCTGGCCAAAGCTTGTTCTATTTGCTTGCAACTTCTCACCTTTGAAACTCTTTGCACTTAAAACTTTCCACCTCAAACAGTAATAATGCTCAACCATCCAAAAAATAAAACAAACCCTCGGCCTTCATAACTGGCCTAATATCATTACCTAAAACTCCAAAGATAAATCCATCTTTGCACTTATTGGAGAGATCCCTCTCCGGATTCAGGAGGGTTAGATCCTAGAATCCCAAAGTGGTTGAAATGATGTTGTTTCTGTGATTGGACTTTTCCAATCTTGTTGATTACATATTCCTAACATTTCTGGCGACTCCGTTGGGGAACTGAGTTATTATCTGGTTGAATACTGTAGGTATCTCAGAAATCCCTTGATTTAATAACATTTGTTCTGTTAGCTGGTTGAAATGTTAGGCATAAAATCTTTGGCCAACAAACATTTTTTAAGTGAGTAAGAAGCAGCCTTTGCAAGCACTACCAAGAAATGGTGATCATGATGAAACTTGTGTGAATCAGTGACAAACTAGGTAAACCCTAAGATTCTCATAAAAATTTATCTAACCTTGAAAGATCAGCTAGCTTAGACATAAGAGTAGACTGTCTTTGTCTCATAACCGTTGCTAAGTTTTGAAACAGAGTTAGGACATTCTTATAAACCAAACAACTAAAAAATAACTTAGAAAAATCAAAAATATTTCAGGTTGGTATCAAATAAACATGGTGGTGGACCATAAAACCTTTTACCTCCTTAGGAGCTAAAAAATTCCACTTGGCAACTCCAAAATCCTGAACATACCTTAAGTCTCCACTGGGAAGAACCCTTATCATTGAAATATCATTCAAATTTAGTTAGAGGACTGTAGGATTAAAATTTGTGTAAATAGATTGGTTGACCTTTTAAAGACTGTCATGCCTGGTTGAACTTTTCTTGTTTATTTGGGTCTGAAAAACACAACATAGTGGCTCCTAGAAAGATTCACACTAGAGCCTATCCTGACCCTGATCCACCTGAGATAATCGATAACCTAGAAAGAATCCTTAGGAAGTCTCTTAGGATTAAATTATCAACTATTTTCAGATCACCCTTAAGAGCTAATTCTGTTCCTGAAAATATTTTAGCTCTACAACAAGCACAAGTCGACTTAGTAAATCCATTTAGAACTAAGTCTCTTGATGATTTAGATCAGTTAGATTCTGAGTCTTCACTTTCATCTCCTAAAACAAGTGAACATTCTGGTAGAAGAGAAACAACACCTCCTGATTTACATTTCCTTCACAACTTAGGTGTCTCTCATCCAATATCAGCTTAGTAATCTACTTCTGGTCCATCCACTTCTTCTCACCCTACATCCACTGTTCAAACCACTCCATTCTAGCCCACTTTCCCTCTTGTTAATCCCCCTCTTGTAAATCCACCTCCACCTCCTACCATGGCTACATGGTATGCTCCCTTAGTCCTTCCTATACCATTAGTCAATCTTCCATAGGACTATCAGTCCAAAATTCCATTGTATGATGCTAGCAATACTACAACGGCATCACAACATGTGGATAAGATGAATGACTACTTCGACAGAAATGAAATTGATGATGATTCTGTCAAGCTTATATTATTTGCTCAGAGCTTAGGGGGAGAAGTAAGAAAATGGTTTAAGGGCTTAACCCCCCATAGTATCAATGATCTCCAAGCCTTCCATCAGACGTTTTTAAACAAATGGGAAGTAAAGAAGAATCCTCTCCAAGTCCTTTCTGATTACAAGAACCTCCATAGAAACACCAGGGAAGGTGTACAAGCTTATTGTACCAGATTTAATAGTGTGTATAATTCACTTTCCCCAGATCTAAAACATCCACAAGGCTCATCTTTAAACAAGTTTCCTAAAGGGTTTGACCCTGATATGGCCTATCAGCTGAGAGAAAGAGATCCTGCAACTCTTGAAGAGATGCAAAAAGGTGCTCTTTCTGTGGAAGTCAACTTGATGGAGAAGAGAGCAAGAATGAAAAATGAAAAGAGAGTGTCATTTAGAGAGGAGTATACACCCTATACTTCCAATTCAAAGATGGAGAGAATGATGGAGGAGATTATGAAAGAGACGAGCATAATTAATAGAGCACAAGCCAGCCAAAACCAATCTGCTCCTCAAAACAGAAACCAAAACCAGAATCAGAATTTTAGAAGGAACCAACCTCCCAACAGACCCAGGGAAGATGATCAACAGATCACTCCTCCTTTTCATCAAAACTATGTAAGTGAGGTTGAGGAAATAGATGAGATAACATAGGAAGATGATATCAACATGTTGGGGGTAGATGATGATGACTTTGAGATTCATTACGATAGAAAACAAGGTATTTATACACCTTATGATGACAAAAGAGATGATGATGAAAGTTATTATCAAGACATGGAAAATGTCATCATAGAGTCTCAAAAAGAATATGACCTTAGAAGAAAAACCGGTCAACAAACCCCCAACACCAAAACCTCTGACAAATCTTCACAAAACAACACTGTAACCAAGCCTAAAGTTGTCAAACAAAAGGAGAAAACAGTGGCTGTTAATTCTGATAGAGGTAAAGAGAAAGGCACTCCAAACAATGAAAAGCAGAGTGTGGACGTTAGTAGTATTAACACTTCAGCTAGTACTCCTGTTAAAACCATTTTGTCAAATGTAAATAGAACAGATCAGCAAGATGATGTTGTTGATAGACTAGCAGCTAGTAAGGCTGAAACAATTTTTTCAAAGAACCAAATTCCTTTCAGCCTAGAGCAGGAAATTTCGAAGATCAAAATCTCTGTTCCCCTCACTGAGTTAGCTACCCAGAATGTATATAGGACCCAAATTTTGAAGGCTTTAAACATTGAATAGAATAATGACACACTCAATCTTAATGATGACCAGCCAGAGCTTATTTTTGGTCCTAAGATTGAAGGTAGATATCAAGAGGGACCTGTTCCTCCCTTTTATATAAGTTTAAATGTTCATGACAAAATTTTGCACAATGCTATGCATGATTCAAGCACCTCATAATTTAATGCCCAAAGCTATCATGGAGAGCCTAGGCCTTGAAATCACCAGACCTTACAAAGACCTTTACTCCTTTAACTCAAGCAGGGTGAAATGTTTAGGATTAATCAAAGACCTTTGTGTTAACTTAGCCCAAATTCCAGCCAAATGCTTAGTAATGGATATTGTTGTGGCTGATGTTCCCCCCAAGTATGGAATGTTGCTATAAAGATCTTAGGGGGCTAAGTTACAAGGGACTATGCAAATGGATATGACCTATGCGACTATTCCTGTTTTCAATCAGACTAGAAGACTTTACAGAAAGTCTCATATGCAGTACACAGTTACAAGTCAAGATAGACCATAGAAATCTCCCCTTTATTCTGTAAATATAGGCCTTGATTCTTTTATTATGTTTAACGATGAAACACTTAGTGAACAAGTCACTTTGACAGGATTAATAACAAATAGAGAGGAGGAGGAAGATAACGTGGGAGTGTCAGAACAGTTGGCTGAACCTGTAAACTCTAGCAAACAAAACATAGGTCTTGAGCTACAAATCGCTTGTCTTTTTCTTTTAAACATTGAGAGTCAAGAAAGCAGTCCCCAACCCAAAAAAAAATCTGAGGAGTTAAAACAAGTTCAACAGTGTGCTGACCTCTAAGAACAATTCGATAGCTCACTTATTGAAGAGCACTGTGATCCAAATATCGAACTCGAGACTAGTCCTTTATGAAGTATGCACTTCGATGGGTCTTGCACTAAGACCAACACTGGTGCAGGTGTCTGGATCTGTGACACTGAAAACAACCACATAGAAAACATTTCTTGCAAATTAAACTTTCAGTGTTCTAACAACATAGCGGAATATGAATCCCTGCTTCTAGGCTTGTGTTTGTTGAAAAGGTTAGGAGCCAAGAAAATCAAAGCATATGGGGATTCAGAGTTAGTCATTAGGCAATTCAATGGGGAGTATAACGCAAATCACCCAAGACTTAGGGCCTACCGAAATGATGTCATGGACCTTTTAAAAACTTTTGAAGAATACCAGATAATTTTTGTCCTGCGAAAAAGAAATATTGCCGCCCACAATTTAGCCTTTGCAGCTAGAACATGCTTAACGCCATATGAAACCAAAGACTGCACAAATCAAATAAAATTTAGACTAGCCGTGCCTGATAATGAAAAGTATTGGCAGGTGTTTGACGAAGACAAACAAATAGAAGACTTCATGCAATTTAGAAATGAATTCGAACTACACAGTTCGGACTCAGATTATGATATAGACTGCAGTGAAGAAAATTTTCTTGGTGAAGAAGAGCCGTCTCTTGAACTTTCCAATATTAATTTTCTGACTAGCAAACTTAAAAAACAAAACAGAACTGACTGTAGAATTAGAAACAGAAGATTTAGAAACCCTGAAGTCCAAATATGAAAGTTTTCCTAAGGGTCTGGCCCCTTTAGAAGAGTTGTTTGATTTTAACGATGTGGCCAAGAAGCCAAAATTAGAACCTGTAGAGACTGAAGTGGAAGAGTGAAATATAGGCAGTAAACTTAAACCAATTATGATCAAACTGTCTAAGACTTTACCAGCTCACATTAAACTTAAATACATAGAGTTGTTTAAAGAATTTTTTGATGTTTTTGTGTGGAGTTACGAAGATCTGAAATCCTATGACACAGAAATAATACAGCACAAAATTCCCCTCAAAGAAAACCAAAAACCATTCAAACGGAAACTGCGTAGAATAAACCCTGTCCAGTTGCCCTTGGTTCAAAAGGAGATCATGAAAATGTACGATGTTGGTATTATTGTCCCTATTAGATATTCTGAGTGGGTGTCTAATCTAGTGTCAGTTAGGAAGAAAACTGGAGAAATCAGGGTTTGTATAGACTTTAGAGACTTAAACAAAGCTTCATTAAAAGACAACTACCCTTTACCTAAGATGGATCATATTTTACAAAGGGTGGTAGGTTCTAGAAGAATTTCTTTTCTTGATGGCTACTCAGGGTACAATCAGATCTTAGTTCACCCCGCTGATCAATTAAAGGCAACCTTTACTACACCATGGGGCACTTTCATGTATGTGAAAATGCTCTTTGGCCTAATGAATGCTGGAGCAACTTTTCAAAGAGCCATGGACATAGCATTCTCGGAAGAACTGGGCTTCTTCATCATTATATACCTTGATGATGTTACAGTGTTTTCAAAAACAGATGAAGAGCACTTAGCACATTTAAGGAAAGTTTTCGAGAAATGCAGAAAGTTTGGGATATCTTTAAACCCTAAGAAGACACTATTTGGGCTCCAAGAAGGTAAACTTCTTGGGCACATCATTTCAGAAGAGGGTATTAATATATATCCCAAAAGGATTGAGGCCATATTGCAAATCTCTCATCCTCGAAACATCAAGGAGGTTCAATCTTTCATCGGAAAGATTAAATTTTTGAGAAGGTTAATCCCCAACTTAGCTGAGCTCCTTAGAAATATAACAAACATGTTGAAGAAGGAGCAAGGGGTAAAGTGGACCTTGGAAGCAAAGAAGTCCTTTGAGTTGGTGAAGCAAGCGTTAACCAAAACATCGGTTCTAATAAGTCCTGATTTTTCAAAATATTTTTATATTTTTTCGTTTGCATCAGAACATTCCATAGATGTTGTCCTTTTACAGAAAAATCCATAAGGACAAGAGCAGCCTTTTGCATTCTTTAGCAAGGCATTGAGGCATGCCTCTCTAAAGTATAACATTATGGAGAAGCAAGCTTTTGCTTTGGTTAAAGCTTTGAAAGACTTCAGAGTGTACATCTTGCACTCACACATTATTTCCTTTTTCCCAAAATTAGTTGTTAAAGACATTCTAACATAGGACCCAGATGGTAAGAGAGGAAAGTGGATTATTGTTATTCTTGAATATGATTTAGAGATAAAGCCCACTAAACTCATCAAAGGCCAAGGTCTAGCTAGATTAATGGCTGAATCAAATTTTGAAGTTCTGGATATAAATATGATTAATGTTTTTGATGACCAAGAAGGATTCTTGACTCCTGTTGTTGAAGACCATTTCATGAATTCCTCTTGGTATGCTGATATTATTTATGTCTTGCTTAATTTAAATGCACCTCTTGGTTTGAAAAAAACAAAGGCAAGGTTCCTAAAGTTAAAATTTGTAAACTATTGCATTATAGATAGATGTCTTTATTGGAAAAATGCAAGTGGTGTATTGCTTAAATGTTTGCCTAAGTTTGATGCAGAGAAGGTTAAGCACGAGTTCCATGAAGGAGATTGCGGAGGTCATTTGTACTGGAAGACAACAGGCAACAAAATTTTGAGGGCTGGTTTCTATTGGCCTGCTCTTTTTCATGATGTGCACAAGATGATCATAACCTGTCATAAATGTCAACTTTTTGAAGGAAAAAGAAAACTGTTGCCCCTACCTCTGCATCCAATCATTGTTGAAGCTCCTTTTCAATAGTGGGGACTTGACTTCATAGGAGAAATCCATTCGCCATCTTCTGCCCAGCATAGATGGATTCTCACTATCACAGACTATTTCACTAAGTGAATAGAAGCCATACCTTGTAGGCAGGCCAATGATTCTATTATTATAAAATTCATAGAGAATAATATTCTCTCTAGATTTGGTTGTCCTACCAAGATCATCACTGATAATGCAGCAGCATTTGGATCAAATAAGATGGTTGAATTCTGTCACAGATATCAAATAACATTGGGGCATTCCATAGCCTATTACCCCCAAGGTAATGGACTTCCAGAATCCTCAAACAAGAGTTTAGTGAATGTAATCAAGAAACTATTGGAGGACAACAAAAAGTATTGGCACACAAAGCTAGTTCATGCACTTTGGGCTGACAGATTGACTTTGAAGAAATCTATTGGCATGCCACCTTTCTAGCTTGTGTATGGTACTGATGCAATTTTTCCAAACAGCCTTGGTGTACCAGTGATGAAGTTGATTCAAGAGTTGTAAACTGAAGATAATGACATGATCAGAAGAATAAATTAGACCATTCATCTTCAGCAAACCAGAGAGGAGGTTTATAACAAAGCATTACAAAAGCGGGACATCATTAAAAAGCTTTTTGACAGAAGAACAAAGGCTAGCAATTTCAATATTGGGGACAAAGTTTTGAAGTGGGACTCAAGGAGGGAAAACAAGGGCAAGCATGGGAAATTTTACAACTTATGGCTTGGCCCTTACTCTATCCATTCAGCTATTGGTAATAATGCCTATTTCTTGCAACAGTTGAATGGAGCAGAATTGTTTGGGGGTCCTGTCAATGGCAGGATGCTTAAGCATTACTTCTCTTGATACATTTCATGTTCTGAAAGCCTTTTTATCTTTTTCTCATTATAAATATATCACCCATCATTGCATTCCAAGTTACAAAAAATAAAAAATACAAAAACAAAGAAAAGAAATAAAAGAGGGAAGATTGTGAAAACAAGAAAGGTATAGCCCCATACCTAAAAGAGAAACAAATCTGAAAGTGTGCAAGCTTAAATTCCACTCCTAGAGAACACACTTCTAGTTAGTCAAACAGCTTAATCTTGACTAATTAGCTTTAAATTTTTTGTTGATAGGATAGTGAATTCGATTCGCCAAATTGTTTAATCTTGGCTTATCAGTAGGTAGTTTAGGCTAGAAATCAAAGGTTCAAACATGTTCGAAATCTGAACCTAAGTTTCCAAAGAGAGTGACTCAAATCTATTTCAAATTCTGAGTCAAGAAATATGTAAATCTGGTTCCAATTAGCTCAAAATCTAAACCAGTTGACAAAGGAAAGACAGCTCAAATCAAGAGTCAAAACAAAGCTGTAAAAAGGGTGAAGGAAATGCTTTGAATTTTCAGATCTCAAGCCTTCCATTTTGTTTTAAATTTTGTGCAAAATAATGTCTATGTGTATCTTTTTTTTATGCCATAGACCAGCATCAAGTTAGACTGTTCAATCCTAACTTGATTGCTTTTTAAATTTTTGTTGTAGAATTTAGTGAATAAACTCTGTTGGACAGTTTAATCCCAACAGATAGTAGATTAGGTAGAGAATCATATGGGCTCAACTGTTTAATCTGAGTCCATGGAGAAATAAGGAGTAGAAATAGATTAGATTTCCTGCTTTCAAAAGAATAAAATGTTGTAAAAGAGTTTTCCAATCTAAGTGCACTCTAAAGAAGAAAAAATGTTAGATCTGTAGGATTGGGTAGGTAGACAGCCTGTTGATGAAAGATCCATTGTTTTTATGACTGCTAATATGTTTTTAGAGCAAAATAATATCATACAAGGAAAGAAAGGCAGCCCAATGAATGAGGCAACTGATCAACCTCCCAGAGAATGCAAGTCTGAAGTTCTTTATGCCTTCAAGAAGGCACCATCCCTAAGTGGAGCCACTGTTAGCCACCTATAAAATTTGTTATACCAAAAGGTGGCTAAATCATTTTTGGAGCCTTCAAGGAACAAATTTTATTACAAAAAGTGTTGGCTCTTGAAGACTCTTGAAGGCCTCATGCCTCTGTCTAAAAATATTCCTTACTGTTCCCATTTTATACTCTGGAATTCTGTTGATTTCATGAGAGACTACTGAAAAATCCCTTTTTCCCTTTCCTCCATTAAACAACTAACCTCATTTTCTACCCTTTTCATTTTCATCAAAATCCTTCATTTTCATATTTTTCTCCTTCCCCTCCATCAAAACCCCTTTGTTAAGGTTTAAGACTCATTCTTTGCCTTAATCGAAACTCTCACAACCCTTGAAAAACATTGAAAACTACACAAAAATACATATTTTGTTTAAGCCCCCCCTGGGCTAAGTCCTTAGCCATTTCCACTCCATATGCTCTGGCACTGGAACTAGGCGTTGAGCTATTTTGGGAGCTTATTGCACCGGAGGTAACACAGTGCGCAAGTCTTCCCCCTTTATGGAAATCTCCGATGTTGATTAGCCCTAGGCATAAAACCTCGGTAATATTATATTCCATACACCCGTGGCCCCGCAGGTGAGAACCAAGCCAAATCACAAATATAAAACCCGCCCGACACACAAACCTTTGTGTATATTTTATTTTTGGGTTTTTTATGTTTTTTGTCGTTATATTAAAAAGAAAACCGGGCAGAATTCATTGCACCGATTTTGAGAGGGAGGCAGTTTTTTCCATTTGGAAGTGATCAGTGCCACTGGCTGACACGTGGCCTTGAGCACTGTTGAAAAACCACCCTCATTACACATTAAAGTTTGGATGTGGAGTGAGCGCGATATCGATGCGCGTCGTCCGATCTGAGGCCGCTCATCGGACGGTGATCACGCTCTGAAGAAGCCCGACAGATAAACTAAGGTACAACGCAGTATTAAAAGGATCTCCGCCGTTGATCTGATCTGTAGATAGATGGCCCAAAAGTAGTCACCCTGGTCCCCACAGCCACGACAGCAGTCCCGCAGAACCGGTGGCCCCGAATACCCAGTCAGCATCCACACGGCATCAACAGATTGGGACAGGTCTTTGTGGGTTCCTCGTACAGTCATCCAATCCGGACTTGGGGGAATTTATACAACATGATTTTATTAACATTTTTTGAAGTCCGGGCATGTTTTATAAGGTTTTTCGGCACCCGATCTCCACCGTTGATCGCGTGGGCCAATCTCATCTGACAGCCCATGTGTGTGCCGATCCCCAAACTCATTTTTCAACCATTTTTCGCCGAAACAAGGTTGTTGAGCTTCAAAGATGTTCTCCTCTTCCACCACATTCCACTTCATTTCTTTTGTCCATGATTAATTTCAAGCTTAAATGATCAATAAGATTAGTTAAAATTTCTTTGATATTGTATATAATGTCTAACTTGCTATGTTTTCATGATTTTGTTGTTGTAGTACTTTTTTACTACACCTAGCTACAGAATGCAGACATTCTATAGCTAGTTGCCGATTCTGCAACTGTCTTCATGTTTATGTAGGTTCCAGGTGTCACTGCAAAGAAAAAGGCATATGGGTGAAATCCACAACACCTTCCCATCATCTCTTGCTCCCCACGAAGTCTGAGTTAAAGTATCAAAGCGGTTATGCACGTAGAAGAGAGGCAGTTTCCTATCAAAACAAGGACTCTACAGATGTTCGCAGTAAAGCACAAGACTGTTAATAAGAGTTTTAAGTTGATTAGGAGTGGGAAAGACACTTATCCTTGTTTTTCTCAAGAAGTAGTTATGTAATTTCATTATAAGTATGACTCGGGAGACCGAGAGACTGTTGGTTAGATTTTGTTTTGGTTGCTAGATCTTAGAAGTCCGAAACACTATGTTTTGAAGTTATTTCTCTTTAATGAAAGAAGCATCACTTTATTGAATGCAATGAGCCAATCTTGAAGTAGATTTTGCGTGCTACTCCAGTGGTAGAAAGCCCCGGCTACCTGAGCAGCCTTGTTCATATGTTTAGATAAGTAACTGCATTCCTAGTTTAACCAATTTCTGAACTTCGTGTTTTTATATTCATTTGAATCAGATGCTATAGATTAGTCTTGTTCTCACGAATTCTTCCAAAAGAATACTAATATGGAATGAGGCATAACTGTAGTATTTTAGGAGTTAGTTACATTTCTTTAAGCTTTATGTTTTCATGCTCAATCACATCAGTTGTTACAGCTAGTCTTGTTTTTATCAATCTCTTCCAAAATATCACTAATTCCGGATGAGACATAGCTGTGGTGGTGTTTCAGAGCTTACTGCGTTTTTTTGAACTTTATATTTTATGTTTTATGCATGGAATGATACATCCAGACTTGTTTCTACAAGCTATTCCAAAACATTACTCATATTGAACAGAGTAGGGCTGTAGTATTTCATAGAATTAGTTGCATTTTAGCTCAGTCAATACTCCGGAGGTAGATTTCATTCTCGTTTAATTCTGTCACTATATTTCAAGCTTGATAATGGTACTCTAGTTTAACTCTGTTCACTGTATTAGTATCATTCTAGTTCAGTTCCAATTCATTTCAAGTTAGATAATAGCACTCTAGTTTAGTCTTAGTTCACTGTATTAGCATTCTAGTTTAGTTGTTATCCATTGCATTTTAAATTGTATTAGTTGTTAAATTTAGATATCACGGTCTTCATTATTTACAAAATATTCTTGTTCTAAATTCCTATTAATACATCATCATATGGACAGGAACTATCAATAACAGTTTAAGGCCTTGAGTATTTTGCAACCTTTTTACAATTTCACAAACAAGCCTTTTCTCAAAGACTATTCTAAAAAGAAATCTATAACTTTTGAATGAGGCCTAATGGTGCTAAATTGAGTTGCAAAATAGAATTAGAAGTTAGTTTAGAGTAGAAATCTTATTGTGCTACAAATTTTCTTTTCCAATTATGTTCCAATAAACCTTCAATCACGGATGAGATGTTGTAACATTGTAAGTTGATTGTTGAATTAGGAAAACCTCAATTTCACTAAAAACTTATCCTTTTCTCAAGCTATCCCAACATATCTCTAAATGAGTGAATTGTATGAGTTCATGATATGGGTTACTGAGTTCATGTTGTGATTTTTTTCTTTCCTACGAGTCCTTATCAAGCTTTGCATTTTCTGTCCTTTAGTGCACACCAGTTTAGAATAGTTTCACTATGTTTTAGTGTAAACTTCTTAGCACTTTTTCAACATAAAAACCATAAAACCAAAAACATCATAAAAACACTAAACACAACGTAGTGAGAAACAAATACCTAGGCACATACAGTGCACCACACTTCAGCAGTTTACTAGCCCTGGTTGACAATTAATGAACTCAATTTAGGAACACTAAGTTGAGCACAACATTTTGGCGCCATTGCCGGGGAAGTGTAACTAGGTAGCCTTGTTTCTTAACTCCTAAAAACAATGATATGCGTAGAGAAAGAGACTCAAGGGGTAGATTCATAAGAAGCAGAAGTCTGATTCCTAGAATACCACTTGTTTCACCTAGACCAAGAGCCAATACACCTCCAACTCAAACCCACAATCCATCCTTTACTGATCCTATACTTTTAGAAGACTTAAGATCAGATATTCCATTATAAAAACCTTCCACTTCATCCACAGAACCTGTCTTAGAAGAAGATTCAAGGACCCCTGCTAGAGACACAAACTTTTCCACTTCCACAGAGGAATCAACTATGGCAGAAGAAGGGGGAGGAGGAGTTTTTAATGGAGAACACACACTATTTGGAGGGGGTAGAGGTAGAGGTAGAGGAGAAGGAGGTAGAGGTGTAGAAGGAGAAGGAGGTAGAGGAAGAGGTAGAAGAGAGATGGGAAGCTCTTTTGGGTTTCCTATAGTAGATGAAGAAACTAATACAACCATGAAAAACATTTCACCCTCTGTCCTTCCAAACTTCTATGGACTTAAAACTGAAGATCCCGAAACCTTCCTATTTGAATTTGAAGTCCTATGTAGAACTTATGACTACTTACAAGATGCTCAAAAACTTAAACTATTTCCTTCAACATTGAAAGGAGCAGCATTGAAGTGGTTTATGAGTTTGATCAATAGTTCTATTAGGACACGAGAAGACATGAAACAAGCATTTCTAGAGAGGTATTTGGATTATTGTATGCCAATCAATCATAAGAAGGAAGTGTTTAAGATGTTACAAAAAGAAGATGAAAACTTGGAAGATTTGTTGGAAGGATTTCATTACAACATCAAAAGAGCGAAAATGGAAAACTTAGACCAAGACACCTTAAAATATCTCTTGTTGAAAACAATTAGGGATGAATGGTTAGATATCCTTAACAAGATGGGAAAAGGGGATATATCTCAGCTTACATTACCTAAAATAGCTGAATTATGTATCAACCTTTCAAGAGGGAAATCTAAAACTGTAAAAGGACCAAGAGACCTTGCTCTTGCAAGGGCAAGTAAGTCTGCTTCTGGGACAGTAAGTAGGTCAGAAATAGGACATATGCTTGATGAGTTCAAATCTGATATCTTGGGGAGTCTTAGTGAACAAATAGACACCCTTAAGTTACAAAACAAGCAAAAAGCTGAATTTGATGCCTTAGCAATCTTTTGTCCCAGATGTAGAAAGAAGCATGCCTTGAGAGAGTGTCCTTTGGATGCAAAAGTTGTAGAGACTTGTGTCATTTGTTCAGAAAAACATAAGACCAAGAGTTTTCCTTCACTTCCTGGTCTTAAAGCTATCTTTCAAGAAGATACTCCTACAAGTTCCACAGAATCTCTCAATTTTGTCTCTAGAAGGCCATGGCAAGAACCTCAAACACAAGGATTCCATGATCAAATGTATAATCAACCTCCACCAAATTTGAATTCTTGGCAGCAACCTTGGCCCCAATTTCAAAATCAATCTCAAGCTTGGGCACAAGGAGTACAAATTCCCTATGGAAGATATTCCCAGTACTATCAGTATCCACCATCCTATCCACCATACCCACATTTTTCTCCTCATAATCCTCAACAAAATCCTCAACCAAATTCCCAAAATCTACAACATCAAAATCAACCACTTCCATTACCATTTCCTCAGAAAACAAATCAGTTGCCTGCCCAACCCATACCAAAACCCAACAATAAAAATCCTCAGAACACCTATATGATGGAAGGACAACAGTTTCCAACCTATTTGATTACTCCTCTAGACCTTAGTGATGTTCAACTTAGGTCTAGAAGAATACTTGAAAAGAGGAAACCTTCTGTAATCATACAAGAGCAAGACAATTCTAAGGAAGATTCTCTACAGGTAAATAAAAGTCTTGAATAAGACACATCTTTTCAGGACCCAAACATTGAAAAATCAAAACAAAAATAACCAATAATTTCAACTCCTATATTTGAGCAGCCATCAACATCCACTTCTACACCTCCCTTTCCAAAAAGATTACAAATTGATAGGAGTGTAGAAAAAAAAATTATGGTGCCTAATTATGATTTCCTAGATGAGCTGAGAAATGTTTGTATTAAGATCCCATTATTGCAAGCTATCAAGGAAATTCCAATCTTAGCAAAAACAATAAAGGAGTTGAGAAAGAAGAAAACAAGAAAAAGAATAAGAGAGACAAAGTAAATTCAATTGGCAGGAAAAATAGCAGATATCATGATGGGTAAGATTGCTATTCCAAAGTATCTAGACCCAGGAAATCCAGTTGTCAAAATTCACATCAATGGAATTGAGATCCAAAACACACTCATTGATTTAGGAGTAGCAATCAATATCATGAGTAGACAAATCATGGATAAATTGAAACTTCCTAATCTTCTTTTTACACCCACATTATTACAATTAGCAACAAATATGTGATTAAACCTGATGGGGTAATAGAAGACATTCCAGTGTCCCTAGATTCTTGGGAGTATCCTGTGGATTTTATGATCCTAACTCCTAATAATAATATAGGAGGACACCTATTATATTAGGAAGACCTTGGTTAGCTACAGCTGATGCTTTCATTAGTTGTAGATCCGGTGATATGGATATCTCTGATGGTAGTTCAACCAAGAAATTTACCTTGTATCCTCCAGCAAGAACAATTACAGAATCAGATGATACTCAATGGATAGAGGATGAAAAAGAATTACAACCTCTCTTCACAATTTCAGAAATTAGTGAAGATAGCCAAATTCTGAATACCTTGGAAAAATTTGAATCCTCTTCAGAATATAAACATGAACAATTTCAAGAAGAATCCAACATTGAGTTGTTGTCATCAAGGCAGATGTCTCTCTATTCCATGGATAAATTTGGTAGCTCTACAATTGAGATATTTCCAGGTAAAACTTTAAACATAAGCAAGAACCTAGAGAAATCTCAACAAAAACGGCTAGTCAAGATACTACAGAGACATTCTTCTGCATATGCATGGGAGTACACTGATATAAAACTGATAAGCCCCAAGACTTTCACTCATCAAATCTACATAGGAAAATTGTAAACCAATCAGAAAACCTCAGACTGTTCATTTACATAGAAGAGACTGGGCAGATAGGCTTCCTGAAGCCTTGTGGGCCTATAGAACTACATGGAGAAGCACAATAGGCCATACTCCTTATGAACTTGCTTATGGAAAGCAAGTTTTGTTTCCCATAGAATTCCAGATTCAAACTTTCAAAATGGCAGTTCAGCTAGGACTTGATCTAACAGAGGCACAAAAGCACAGATTGGAGCAGATTAATGAATTGGATGAGATCAGACAAGATGCAGTTCAGAAAACAAGCATAGTCCAACAGCAAAGGACTAGATGGCATGACAAATACATCAAGGAAAATAAGTTCAAAGAAGGTGACTGGGCTCTCTTGTTTGATTCAAAGTTCAAGGATTTTCAAGGTAAATTCCAAACACATTGGCTTGGGCCATATGAAATTATAAGAATTTTTGACAATGGAGCAATAAAAATCAGGACAATAGATGAAGAGAAGGTCACTTTTCTTGTGAATGGTCATAGATTGAAGCTCTATCACAAACCACTCTCAAGAGAAAAATTTGTCAAGAGATTCCAAGAAAACAGTGATGTGAAGTTAATGAAGAAGAATTTTTCTTCTTCATCAACTTAATTAAATTTTATGAAGTTAGATGATTGAAAAAAAAATTAAAAAAATAAATAAATAAATAAAAAATAAAAAATAAAAAATAAAGAATAAATTATAAACATGAAAACCAATCACTAATTGGCATGTTTATACAGAAAAGGTGGAGTGAAAATCAGAATCTTTCTGACACTCTAGCTTTTCAAATCTGTTCTTTCTGCAAGCAGTTATTACAAAATCATAAGTGCAGATCCATTTCACTTATGATCCATCTCACTCCATTCATCCATACTCCATTTCATTCATTCATCCATACTTCATTCATTTCACTCCATGGTCCACCTCATTTCCATCCTAGATTTTTAAGTTTGATGTTTCTCTGCAATTGAATAATACACATCATGAATTGCAAGCTACATTTCATGCTCCACTCCACTTCATAAGTTGTGATCCATTTCACTCCATTATTCACTTCATTCATATTCCATTACACCATATTTCATTATCCATTTTCACTCATTCCATACAGCATTCCATTCATGCTCCAAACCATTCCATTTCATGTTTCAAGTCTTCTACAGGTACATTCTGCAATCAATCAGACATTCTGCAGCTAATCAGACATTCTGCAGCCATACAGACATTCTGCAGCTAGAGATCATGAAGGCATTGTCCAGTAATTACTTGATCTGGAACAAAATAATCCTGCATATCCATGACAACAAGCAAAATCAAGGGAGTTATGAAGACTAAAAAATTAATGATTTTCAGGGGAGAACAAAGCATATGAAGATCACAAAAATCAGAGGAAAGGCAAAGGTAAAAGTTATGAAATTATTATAATGACAATTCATGAAAAATTTGAGTATAGTTAAGTTATGTATAATTCAAAAAGTTTTTTTAATCAATTGTGTTGATCATGCCTAACAAACCTCTCATAAAAAATTTGGATAAAATTCCTTCTATTCTGCCATTCCAAATCCCATATCTAATCATCATTTAAAAACTTGGCGGTTAAAGTATTGAGGTGATTGGATTAGTCACGTCAATAGGCCAAAGCATTTAATGATGATTTTGAATTTCCTACGAAATATCTCCGCGGTCTTTTCTTCCAAGATATTTCCCAACTCATTAATTCATTTACATCACCCTCACCTCATTATATTCATTCCGTAACCACTCCATATCATTCTTTCCCGTAGCCAAATCTTAACCATTTCGGTCTGTAAAACATAGGAAGCATCTGTGAGGAAAAAACATCTCTTTAACAGTCATTTTCACCGTGAACAGAGGAGCAGCAATTTGAAGGTTAGAAAGAAAAAAAACTATGGGTCTCATAGTGAGGACTAAAACGGTTGGAACTATTACTTGGAGGGATATCCACAAATCAGAGAAATGTTATAGCAAGCAGGTTGGTTGCAATTTTTGGAGAAATTTATTGGTTTTCACAAAGAGGTGACTAAAACATTTGCACGGTCCTTCAATGGAGCCGAGGTTGAAATAGGAGACACTAAATTCACTGTTACAAAGGCTTTCATTGCAGAAGCAACAGAACTACCTAGACAAGGAGAAAGGTGGTTCAAAAATAGAGAATTTCATAACGAGACATGGAAGCAAATACTCAAGTCACCAGGTATGGATGTTTCCATTTTTAAAAAGGGTATCCCTAGCTCAACACTAAAGAACAGATGGAGAAAAATGTTGCTTATTTTTCAAAAATTTATCACTTGTGAAGGTAGATTTGGTACCTTCTATGTTTACCATATTCGGTTAATGATGCATTTTTTAGAAGAAGAAATCAACTTGCCCTTTTTCTTGCTTCATAGTTTAAAGAAGATGGCCTCAAGTGTTCAAAAGAGAGTTCAATTTCTGGAAACAACCTTATACCACCATGGTTTAGTCAAAATCTTGATTGAACATCATTTGAGAAAAATGGAAGATAATTGGGATGAGTTCTTAGTGAGAAATCACTCTGAAGAACCCTAGGAACCTCCACCTGAAGACAAATCTACAAAAATAAGTAGAAAATGGAAAACTTCCAAAACTGAAACTGGTAAAACAATACAAGAGGATAGTGAAGAAATGATTTATGAGAAATTGGCCCAAATTAAGAAGCAGCTTAAGAAAGAGAGGATAATAAGGAAATCTGCTAGAGAGAAAGGAGAAGGGCCATCTCAAGCAAGACGGAGCCACAGACTTAGAGGGATACTAAAGAAAACAGAGGTTAGACAAAATGTAATTATAAACATTGAGGATGAAGAAACACTTGAGCATCAATATGAGGAGGATTTTGATGAAGAAGCTCCTGAAATAGACCCAGCACAGCAAGAAATTTACAATTATGTTGAGACACTAGAGAAGAGAGCTTCAAAAAGTAGAGACAAAACTCCTAGTCCACCAAAATTTGCAATTGATATCCTAAGAAGAGATAAATGTGATTTAGAAGTACTCAATAGGCATATCAAGAATGAGAATGAAATTCTAAGGGAGCAGGTTAAGCTGAAAACTGATATGAATTCAACTCTGTCTCTACAAATGCAAAAATTGTACAAGGCCAGTGAAAATTTGAAAAAGAAAAATAAAAGGTTAACTAGGGCACTCACAAATTTGAGATTCAAGTTAGTCATAAGGAAGCCCAGAAGGCCATTGACTGCCAGGAAAATCATAAGAAGAGGGTTGGATGTCCTTGCAGAGGTCTCAGAGTTCATGGAATAGTTGCATGAGGACATGCAAGAACCTAGCAGTGGGGGTATGTTGAGCTTCAAAGATGTTTTTCTCTTCCACCACATTCCACTTCATTTCCTTTGTCCATTATTAATTTCAGGCTTAAATGATCAATAAGATTAGTTAAAATTTCTTTGAGATTGTATATAATGTCTAACTTGCTATGTTTTCATGATTTCATTGTCGTAGTACTTTTTGACTACACCTAGCTACAGAATGCAGACATTCTGTAGCTAGTTGCCGATTCTGCAGCTGTCTTCATGTTTATGTAGGTTCTAGGTGTCATTGAAAAGAAAAAGGCATATGGGTGAAATCCACAACACCTCCCCATCATCTCTTGCTCCCCACGAAGTCTGAGTTAAAGTATCAAAGCGGTTATGCACGTAGAAGAGAGGCAGTTTCCTATCAAAACACAGACTCTACAGATGTCTGCAGTAAAGCACAAGACTGTTAATAAGAGTTTTAATTTGATTAGGAGTGGGAAAGACACTTATCCCTGTTTTTCTCAAGAAGTAGTTATGCAATTTCATTGTAAGTATGACTCGGGAGATCGAGAAACTGTTGGTTAGATTTTTTTTTTGGTTGCTAGATCTCAGAAGTCCAAAACACTCTGTTTTGAAGTTATTTCTCCTTTAATGAAAGAAGCATCACTTTATTGAACGCACTGAGCCAATCTTCAAGTAGATTTTGCGTGCTACTCCGGTGGTAGAGGGCCCCTGCTACCTGAGCAGCCTTGTTCATATGTTTAGATAAGTAACTGCATTCCTAGTTTAACCAATTTCTGAACTTCGTGTTTTTATATTCATTTGAATCAGATGCTACAGATTAGTCTTGTTCTCACGAATTCTTCCAAAAGACTAATAATATGGAATGAGGCATAACTGTAGTATTTTAGGAGTTAGCTACATTTCTTTAAGCTTTATGTTTTCATGCTTAATCACATAAGTTGTTACAGCTAGTCTTGTTTTTATCAATCTCTTCCAAAATATCACTAATTCCGGATGAGACATAGCTGTGGTGGTGTTTTAGAGCTTACTGCATTTTGTTGAACTTTATATTTTATGTTTTATGCATGGAATGATACATCCAGACTTGTTTCTACAAGCTATTCCAAAACATTACTCATATTGAACAAAGTAGGGTTGTAGTATTTCATAGAATTAGTTGCATTTTAGCTCAGTCAATACTCCGGAGGTAGATGTCATTCTAGTTTAATTCTGTCACTATATTTCAAGCTTGATAATGGTACTCTAGTTTAACTCTGTTCACTAAATTAGTATCATTCTAGTTCAGTTCCAATTCATTTCAAGTTAGATAATAGCACTCTACTTTAGTCTTAGTTCGATGTATTAGCATTCTAGTTTAGTTGTTATCCATTGCATTTTAAATTGTATTAGTTGTTAAATTTAGATACCACGGTCTTCATTATTTACAAAATATTCTTGTTCTGAATTCCTATTAATACATCATCATATGGATAGGAACTATCAATAATAGTTTAAGGCCTTGAGTATTTTGCAACCTTTTTACAATTTCACAAACAAGCCTTTTCTCAAAGACTATTCTAAAAAGAAATCTATAACTTTTGAATGAGGCCTATTGGTGCTAAATTGAGTTGCAGAATAGAATTAGAAGTTAGTTTAGAGTAGAAATCTTATTGTGCTACAAATTTTCTTTTCCAATTATGTTCCAATAAACCTTCAATCATGGATGAGATGTTGTAACATTGTAAGTTGATTGTTGACTTAGGAAAACCTCAATTGCACTAAAAACTTATCCTTTTCTCAAGCTATCCCAACATATATCTAAATGAGCGAATTGGATGAGTTCATGATATGGGTTACTGAGTTCATGTTGTGATTTGTTTCTTTGCTATGAGTCCTTATCAAGCTTTGCATTTTCTGTCCTTTAGTGCATGTTAGCGCTCGAATCTGCCTCAGGCTGAAGAAGGCAAGACTCGAGGCAACATCAAACCAACCTTAGCCTCGTAGCTAGCCCTACGAGGACAGGAGAGGGCTCTCTCCGGGTTAAACTCAGCGAAAGATCTTCAAAGGGGCTGAGATAACCGATAGTAAATGCTGATCTTGATTTTAGGCTAGTAAATTGATAAGCAAGAGGTTTTAAATAAATGATTTGGGGTTTTCTGGGCTGTGTGAGGCAAAGACAGCAAGAGCAGAGATGAAATAAAGAATGCAGATTATCTCCTGAGGCAAGGTAAGCATGAAGTTTAGCAATTAAATTGAGATAAACGGAATGACAAGACTGCTGAGAAGTCGACAAGGGCATAGAAGATGGATCCTTGTCGAACAGAAGAAAACATTAACTATGAATACTTCCTCAAGACAGAGCAAATAAATTGAATTATGCCTTTCTCACTTAGAAACATTCAATATTGAAATGGCGATTAATGAACTGTGAACATAACGTTGACATATGAAACAAAAGAAGACACAAATGTTAAATCTCATGCCACAGGAATCTCAGAAAACAGAGCTATACTTCTCCATTAAAATCTCTGTCTAAAACTGTACAATAAAACTCTATTTTTCTCCTACACTAGCTCTCAGAACTCTCTTTCCTCTCTTTACAAAATGATTTTCAATACATTAAATAAACTCTGCTAGGGGAAAACCATCGACCCCAAGACAAGGAATTTGTTTTATCATTATTAAACAAATAAAACTAATAACCAATCAGCTTTCCTGAAGATAGAATAGCACTCCTTCTTCTACTCGAATCTGTTTGATGACTGATGAATAGGCAAAATCTGGAGCTGCACTTTCTGAAATGTAGCTTGAATACCCAAAAATAGACCAACGAATTCGATTTCCTTGCTGGGATAGTGGTCTATTTAGCTTTTGACTTTTATTCACTCCCATTACCATTATACCATCCTCCCAAAATATCATGACAAGTGTCTCTGCTGAGGGCACGTTTCCATGCTGCCACATATGTTGAATCGAATGCCCAAATGGTGCAATGACTGCCACCTAGGAAATGCCATTTTGCACATTTCTGCCCCCAAATGTTCTGGAAATGTGTTGGCCCTTCGAATTAGGAAATCTGGAGTTATAAATAGGAAATTTAATCCTATTCTTCTGCTGTTGTTCGCGCAGACACAGGTGCTTTTGCTCTCCTCTAACAGGCCGGTACTCTTCACATAACATTGACATTTGTAATCCCTAATGAGCATTACTTCCTGTGACGAAATCTTACTGAATTCATCACTAGTTCTTGATCGATGCCTGTTGAATCTGTCCACTCGCTTTATAAATTTATTTCTTGCAAAGACCTCGGAAGAAGGGTTTAATTCCCCCTTCTCCATCACCACTGTAATGCTTTCTGGATGGTGCACATCCTGGTCCTCTGGCCTACACTGCAATGATTTTCTCAGCGATAACTACACAGTGGGCATGATAATTTCTGCTCAACCAATTTCAATTCCACCCACAGCTCTATCTATAATCTCTGGCTCCCTATTCCCCAATTAGTTTGCAGCAGCATATGATATGAGATTTTAGGTTTTCTTTTTGTTTACTAACTGTAGACTGCCAAATAAAAACAAGAGAGTAAAAGCCATTCACGAGATGAAAATAGTGCAGTCCTTGTTTAGGCTAAATGACACTTACTCTTCCTTCCACTCCGTGTCTGTTTCCAAAGCCACCTTTAATGGCTTCACTGAGGCAATTAATGGAGGTTATGACCGATCAGAGCATGGAAAATAACACTATTGGACAACGTGTTGGAGTGTGACATTCATGGCCATAATTGATTAAATGTACGGAAATTATAGTTCGCGGGTTCTACACACTTCATATCCAATTCCTTTGTATTGTAACAAACCTTCCATGAGATTCCTAATAATTTTCATTTAGTTATGGTGTGGCTCTGAGCAAAACTGGAGTAAAACCAGCATTACCACCAACAAAATTGTTCTCAGAAACATTGTCTGTGCATTCCATAACTGCTGTGGTAGACATTTCGTTGATTCTTCAAGAAGTCATTTCAACCAATAGCACCATATAAATATCGGACTCTGTGTTGGTTAAGAATTTCGATGCCATTTGGGAATATGTTGAGATTTGTATTCTGCCCATTCCAGCTGCAACGTAGCCTATTATATGACAACGAAAACACCTACAGAATTGATAACACATCACCATTGTCACGATTATAGAAACTGTTTCCTTGCACTAACTTTGTCATTTAAAACGAACATCTACTCTGCAACAAAGCAAACGCTGCAATCTGTGCTTCCACCAATCACAAATCTAATTGAACAATGAGCCACTTCCGTTCCACGAGGAAAAATCCAAGCCCAGAAGCAAAAAATGAATTCACAGGTTCACGATTTGGGCGTCGCTCGCCTCCAAGTGGGTCGCTCTTGTTATATTTTGCTATCTGGCAGGAGTGGGTTGCTCTACGCGGGTGGGTCGCTCACCTCAAACCACATCCCAACGATGCTACGAAATGTGATTTCGGCCTTCAAACTTAGTTGCAGCTTGTATGCTATGGATCGTTGGAAATGAAACTTGTTTGCCCTTAATTTCAGAGATGCCAGAGCCTGCTGCTGCGGGTGTAAAATGTGTCACAATGTACACCGAAGAAAACACCAAAGCTAAGTTTGAACAACATGTAAACCAAAAACCGACAAGGTTGGAATGTTTATGATAGCAAATGTAGAAATAATTAAATACATGCTATGCTTGGAGAACCAAAAACATTTTCATCCACATGCACCATAGAAGGAAACATAATCTCCAAGTAAAATTTGCTATAAAATCCCTGAATGAGAAATATTTGGAAATTGAGCTGCAGTGTAGATACATAAATGGCTTCTTGCATCATGACATCTAAAGCTAATCAAGCCTTTTTTTCCTCTGGTATTTTAACCATAAAATTGATAACTCCATCTGCAATAAAATATCATACCAAAAAGGAAACTCTGTAATCCAGAATTTGTGGCTTATTCTCTAGCTTTGGGTATTGTGTTTCTGATCAACTGACTGATGGATTTCTGTTTATCTCATAGGGTATAGAGCTGCTGAAGCTGAAACAAGGTTGCCATTTGAAGAGCTGGAGAATTTGCAGCATTTTGACAAATTACATATTCATCATAAAAACATATTTGATGACTTCTTCTTCAAAACAGGGTTTTGAAGAAGAATCAATCTCGCCTTATTTATGACGACATTCCTGAAATGAAGACTTACTGAACCTTCCTCTAGCCTACCTCTGAAAACTAAACCCTGAACTCCAGAATTACTCTTTAATGACTGCAAATAAGGAGAAATGAACCTTGGTGAATTTGAATGCAGCAGACTGACAAGACGAAGTCTAACATTGGCTCCAATGGGGATGGCAGCTGCCGCTTCTTGGAGTTGCCAAGAACCGCAGAGCTTTGGGAGAGCAGACAGTGCCTCCATCCATTGGGCGATGGAATCATTATTCTGACAAACAAACTAAAGACTGATAACTCAGTTTTTAAACTAGAAATTCGACTCACACTGACTTGATGCAAACTGAAATGACTGAATTAAACAAAAACTTTCTGAAAAGGGCAGCAGTCCATCAAAATTTCAAAACCCTGATGGCAACCCCCTGCATACTGATGTGATATGTACAATCATGTATAATTTGCTTTCCAATGCAACCAATCCAGCAAATGGCTGCACCCCAAATTTCTGCTCTTATTCTCCTTGAGCAGGCAGAATGATGAACCTGTAGGCAACTCAACACAATCACTGAAACCAAATCTCATGATAATAAACCAGGCAATATTTATCCTTTCTAATGTTTGCAGAAGAATGCTGAAGGGGTCTTGAAAATCCTGAAGCACTGGCTTATCTGGACATCCAGCTGCAAAAATACTAGTAATCACCTCACTCTGATCTGAAAGGACAATTGATTTCTGAGGGATAGAAATGCACAGATCTGCCATCTGAGTGTTAGCTGTAGGTTCCTTGACCATTAAAAATTCTGACATATACTCTTCAACTTCATGATCTAGATCATTTTTAAACAAAAAACAATCTTCAAGATTATCAAACATGACAGCCTTATCATCTTTGTGAAGGAAAAAATTATCTGTTTGCTGATCTACACAACTGATTACAAGACAATCATCTTTTTCAACAGAGGAAGAAATTTCACCAACACTTTCCTGATTATATGTGCACTGCAAATCTGTTGTAGTTTTGGCTGAAACATGACCTTTCAAAAGTAGATCTATCTCATCTTCAGACAAAGGAGACAATGCCTTTTGTTTTCTTCTGCTTAAACAGTAATTATCTTCATATGACAGGGCATTCAAACTATCATTCATTACTAAGTTATTGAAAGGAGATTTATCACTTACTTGCACAAAGATCTCATTCTGTCTTTCATGAACTGACTGGATTGCTTCTTCATGAAGGCTGTGTTCTAATGATGAGCTGACAGTATGACTGAGAACCTTTGGATCCATTACTGTGTCGTCTGCATCCCAGATGATTTCAACAGCAGAGTTCTCCTTGATGGGCCTCAGCACAAGATATGCTTGGTCATCATGATCTGAATCTGAATCTGAAGTAGCTGTCTGGACATTATCACAATCTGCAATTGGAACTGGACTTACTTGCATGCTGCTGTCTTCCGTGGGCAGATCTGAAATGACATTCTCTCTTTCATCATTTTCAGCCATGTGGCCCTCTTCAACCTGCTGCAAAGTCTCCTGAGCATCTTGATGGGTATCCTTTAGGTTCTCTTCATATTGCTGAAATGGATTCTCATATAGAGCTTCCATGATTTCATCATTCATGAAATTATCATCTTCATAATATTTCTCCAGGCTTTCAATAAAAAAATAAGCATGTTTGCAACAGCCATGAACCAAATTTAACGATGGATAAGATGTTTGATATTTTTCAATGAACAGGGCATGAAAATCCTCTAAACAATAAATACAGGCCAGCGGCAAATTTTCATACCATGACTGAGCTTCACCTTCCAGAGTGGCCAGAAATATCTTCATCAAGCAATCTTCATGAAATTCAACCTTCAACTTGCGAATATGCATGTGAAATCTGACTAAATGTAAAGCAGCATCTTTCTTACCATCATTGTTAAACGTAGGCAGATTCCTCGACCAATCCACCTTGGGCATCTTATTCGGAAAACCTGGAATGTGATCTCGGCTCATGGGAGTGTATCTTCTTGCAATCCGGTCCATCTTGACAATTCTGAAGCTACTGATCTGCCTGCAGTGAAATCACCATGGAGCATTTGATTGTCTGGATTGTTTAGTGTGTGAAGTCGCCGGGTGAATGATTTCAGCCTTGCGGTGTCTGAATGCTGTCCACCATCAGCAATCGGATCTGCAACTTGATTTCATGTACTGGAGCAAGACAATCTACAAATCGACTGTCACATCAACAGCAAACCATCTTCCCCAGTATGGTCGCCACTATGTTAGCGCTCGAATCTGCCACAGGCTGAAAGAGGCGAAACTCGAGGCAACATCATACCCAACCTTAGCCTCGTAGCTAGCCCTACGAGGACAGGAGAGGGCTCTCTCCGGGTCTATCTCGGCGGAAAATTTTTAAAAGGGCTGAGACGACCGATAAGGAAAACTGATCTTAGGCTAGTAAGAGATATGAATGAGGTTTTAAATAAATGATTGGGGTTTCTCGGCTGTGTGGGATCAAGAAACAGTGAGAGCAGAGATCAAATGAAAAATGCAGATTATTTCCTGAGGCAAGGTAAGCAAGAATTTTAGCAATTAAATTGAGATAAACGGAATGACAAGACTGCTGAGAAGTCGACAAGGGCATAGAAGATGGATCCTTGTCGAACAGAAGAAAACATTAACTATGAATACTTACTCAAGACAGAGCAACTAAATTGAATTCTGCCTTTCTCACTTAGAAACATTCAATATTGAAATGGCGATTAATGAACTGTGAACATAACGATGACATATGAAACAAAAGGAAAAACATTTGCTAAATTTCAAGCCACAAGAATCTCAGAAAACAGAGCTGTATTTCTCCATTAAAATCTCTGTCAAACTGTACAAATAAACTCTAATTTTCTCCTACATCAACTCTCAGAACTCTCTCTCCCCTTTACAAAATGATTTTCAATACATTAAATAAACTCTGCTAGGGGAAAACCATCGACCCCAAGACAAGGAATTTGTTTTATCATTATTAAACAAATAAAACTAATAACCAATCAGCTTTCCTGAAGATAGAATAGCGCTCCTTCTTCTACTCGAATCTGTTTGATGGCTGATGAATAGGCAAAATCTGGAGCTGCACTTTCTGAAATGTAGCTTGAAGACCCAAAAATAGACCAACGAATTCGATTTCCTTGCTGGGATAGTGGTCTATTTAGCTTTTGACTTTTATTCACTCCCATTACCATTATACCATCCTCCCAAAATATCATGACAAGTGTCTCTGCTGAGGGCACGTTTCCATGCTGCCACAGATGTTGAATCGAATGCCCAAATGGTGCAATGACTGCCACCTAGGAAATGCCACTTTGCACATTTCTGCCCCCAAATGTTTTGGAAATGTGTTGGCCCTTCGAATTAGGAAATCTGGAGTTATAAATAGAAAATTTAATCCTATTCTTCTGCTGTTGTTCGCACAGACACAGGTGCTTTTTCTCTCCTCTAACAGGCCGGTACTCTTCACATAACATTGACATTTGTAATCCCCAATGAGCATTACTTCCTGTGACGAAATCTTACTGAATTCATCACTAGTTCTTGATCGATGCCTGTTGAATCTGTCCACTCGCTTTATAAATTTCTTTCTTGCAAAGACCTCGGAAGAAGGGTTTAATTCCCCCTTCGCCATCACCACTGTAATGCTTTCTGGATGGTGCACATCCTGGTCCTCTGGCCTACACTGCAATGATTTTCTCAGCGATAACCACACAGTGGGCATGATAATTTATGCTCAACCAATTTCAATTCCACCCACAGCTCTATCTATAATCTCTGGCTCCCTATTCCCCAATTAGTTTGCAGCAGCATATGATATGAGATTTTAGGTTTTCTTTTTGTTTACTAACTGTAGACTGCCAAATAAAAACAAGAGAGTAAAAGCCATTCACGAGATGGAAATAGTGCAGTCCTTGTTTAGGCCAAATGACACTTACTCTTCCTTCCACTCCGTGTCCGTTTCCAAAGCCACCTTTAATGGCTTCACTGGGGCAATTAATGGAGGTTATGACTGATCAGAGCATGGAAAATAACGCTATTGGACAACGTGTTGGAGTGTGACTTTCACGGCCATAATTGATTAAATGTGGAGAATTATGGTTGCTAAAGTTCTACACATTTCTTGCTATCCACTCCTTTGTATTGTAATAAACCTTCCATGAGATTCCTAATAATTTTCATTTAGTTATGGTGTGGTTCTGATAAAACCGGAGTAAACCAAACATTACCACTCAACAAAATTGTTCTGGAATATTTGTCTGCATTCCATAACTCATTGTGGTAGATATTTCGTTGATTCTTCAAGAAGTCATTTCTAACCATTGTCATTATAAAATATCGGACTCGTGTTGGTTAAGAATTTGATGTTACTTGGGAATATGTTGAGATTTATTCGCCTATCTACTGCAGCAATGCAACGTAGCCTATTATATGACAACGAAAACACCTACGGAATTGATAACACATCACCATTGTCACCATTATAGAAACTGTTTCCTTGCACTAACTTTGTCATTTAAAACGAACATCCACTCTGCAACAAAGCAAACGCTGCAATCTGTGCTTCCACCAATCACAAATCCGATTGAACAATGAGCCACTTCTGTTCCACGAGGAAAAATCCAAACCTGGGCGCAAAAATGAATTTCTGGGTTCTGATTTTTATGGCCGCCGATCGGCGGGTCGTCGATATATTTTTTTTTAAACGTAAAAAAAATCGTTCAGGTCGCTTACGTTCCAGGGGTCGCTCGAGATCCAAAACCCTGTCAACGATGCTTCCAAACTCGAATTCGGCCTTCAAACTCCAGATTTCGATTTGTATGCTGTGGATTGTTGGAAATGAAACTTGTTTGCCCTTAATTTCAGAGATGCCAGAGCCTGCTGCTGCAGGTGCAAAATGTGTCACAATGTACACCGAAGAAAACACCAAAGCTAAGTTGAACAACATGTAAACCAAGAAGCCAGCAAAGTAGGAATGTTTTATGATAGCAAATGTGGCAGCAAATTTCCAGCCATGCTATGCTTGGAGAAACCACAAAAACATTTTCATCACATGCACCATAGAAGGAAACATAATCTTCCAAGTAAAATTTGCTATAAAATCTGAACGAGAAATATTTGGAAATTGAGCCTGCAGTGTAGATACATAAATGGCTTCTTGCACCATGACATCTAAAACTAATCAAGCCTTTGTTTCCTCTGGTATTTTAACCATAAAATTGATAACTCCATCTGCAATAAAATATCATACCAAAAAGGAAACTCTGTAATCTAGAATTTGTGGCTTATTCTCTAGCTTTGGGTATTGTGTTTCTGATCAACTGACTGATGGATTTCCGTTTATCTCATAGGGCATAGAGCTGTTGAAGCTAAAACAAGGCTGCCATTTGAAGAGCTGGAGAATTTGCAGCATTTTGACGAATTACATATTCATCATAAAAACATATTTGATGACTTCTTCTTCAAAACAGGGTTTTGAAGAAGAACCAATCTCGCCTTATTTATGACGACATTCCTGAAATGAAGACTTACTGAAGCTTCCTCTAGCCTACCTCTGAATACTAAACCCTGAACTCCAGAATTAAAGTTACTCTTTAATGACTGCAAATAAGGAGAAATGAACCTTGGTGAATTTGATTGCAGCAGACTGACAAGACAGAGTCTAACAGTGCACACCTAGTTTAGAATAGTTTCACTCTGTTTTAGTGTAAACTTCTTAGCTCTTTTTCAACATAAAAACCATAAAACCAAAAACATCATAAAAACACTAAACACAATGTAGTGAGAAACAAATACCTAGGCACATACAGTGCACCACACTTTAGCAGTTTACTAGCCCTGGTTGAAAATTAATGAACTCAATTTAGGAACACTAAGTTGAGCACAACAAAGGTTTTAAACCTTTTTATGCATTTTTTATTTTATTTTTTTTCGAATAATGTGACCCCTTCGTGTTATTTATTCACTTCTGCTCCCGACTGTTGATTTTTGCGCGATCAACAACTCCGATTTAAATTCTTCTTCCGCCTTCCCTTTGACTTCTTATGATCAATCTCGACCATTGGATGATGCCATCCAATGGCCACGGTCTCCCCACATGTCCTTCCAAAGCAGTAAACCTATATATGTAGGATTTCATAATGTTTTTTGTATTTTTCAGGGTTTAAATGGTTTTTTTGCCACGATAAAGAAAATTCAAAGGCTGAGGGTGACGATCCTCCTGCCTTCGATATATCAAAGAGAATCGTTTACAGGGTTTAAAACTCCACATTTCATCAGTGTTTCATGAGGCATTGATGCCATATCACCCCTGTGCAGCCCTACACACCAACAAACAAAGTGAATCAGGCACAAATCAAAGAGTATCAGTGTCGAAGACAAAAATATACTGGAACAGAAGATTAAAGACAGATCTATGGGGATTACATCTAACACAGTTTATCAAAAGCCTAATCCCCAATTAAGACACAGTTAAAATAAAAATCATAAAGGTTGATCAGACGGAAAGTTTCCACCGCCATAGCTAAGGAAAATCGATTCCTCCCAGCTGCCACCGTGCCACCTATGCCTCAAAGCATTCATATCAAAGGCCGAAGGTATTAATTAGGATCAGATATTTGTTTCAAGCGCAGCTAGAGAGTAAATTATGCAAACAAACTTAATGACAAAATATCAGCAAAGTTACTTTGACACCACACAGAGCTTCAAAAATTAGTAAGAGCTCCCAGTGAGCTTAAATCTTAATGTAAAATCATTTAATACAGAGGACACCTATGTAAGCTTCTTTATTGAGCCCCCCAAAGGCCGAGAAGCCATTAAGTCTATATTAATTATCTTTAGATATCTTTTATCAGATCTCACCTCCTCATTCTTCTATAAATACTTCCGGAGAATATGAGAGAGGGGTTGGCTGAGTTGACTACTGAACATTGAAATGTAATTGAGCTTGAGACTTCTACTTGTAAATAGTGTTCACTGACCCTTGGAGCTCTGCTTGTGATAGATAAGTTAGGCTGAGATGTGTAGATGATTTCTAAACTAAAGCATTGGACTTAAAGCTGTAACTGGTTTGGAGCATCAATACAAGTTGATTTATGGGATCCTGGTCTATGTTGACGGTGATGTTTTTCTCATTGTGACTTGTTATTTTGTTTCTGTTTTCACTGTGTTCATCTTCTCTTATAAATAACAGCATGCATAGAGTTAGGACCTATTGTATATCAGTACCCTTCTCTGACTGAAAATATTTATCTGAATGTTTTCTTCCAATATGTGTTATTTAGGAATGATTTAATTTAGTTTAAGCATAGGAATGCTGGTGTTCCCTTGTCTTATTGTTTTCGCTGAATATTGTTCTTGAATTTTACTTTAATTTCATGTTAAGTATAGATGAACTAAGGAAGATATGGTGTGCCGTGGTCCTAGTTTTATCCCCAAAGAATGTCTGAATGTTTCCCTTGGAATGTGTTAAAAGCTGGCTAGTTTAGAAGTACTTACCAAATCTTAGACCATTCTTTGTTATCATTTGTATTTCCCTCTGTTTTTATTATGTTTTCTATTGAATGTGGATCAAAGGCTGGCTAGTTTCAAAGTACTTCCTAGATCCTAGGCTACTCTTTGTTCTTCATCTGTTTAAATCCCCTTATTTTTGTCTCATTTCATTCCATAAATCAAACTTTAAAGAGATCCTTAGACATAGATGACTTGCCCCATGGACCACTCTTGAACCTGATTGTTTCAATTAAACCCTATTATGACTCCATAGCCCAATGGACTAAAACCTGCAATTATCTATCTTCCTGGCCAAACCTTGTTCTATTTTCTTGCAACTTCTCACCTTTGAAACTCTTTGCACTTAGAACTTTCCACCTCAAACAGTAATCATGCTCAACCATCCAAAAAATAAAAAAAACCCTTGGCCTTCATAACTAGCCTAATATCATTACCCAAAACTCCAAAGACAAATCCATCTTTGCACTTATTGGAGAGACCCCTCTCCGGATTCAGGAGGGCTAGATCCTAGAATCCCAAAGTGGTTGAAACGATGTTGTTTCTGTGATTGGACTTTGCCAATTTTGCTGATTACAGATTCCTAACATAGTTGACGAAGTATGCCCGCTAATGCATCCATCATCAATCGCAACCCTATCGTATAGTCGGAGATACACTCTACCGCATTGGTTTTTATTCCATTCTCTGCAGGTGTTTGACTCTCGAGGAGGTTGAAAAAGCCTTGAATTATTTTCATGATGGCACCTATGGCGGTCACATATTTGGTTATGGTACTGCATAGAAAATTCTTCATGCTAGGTATTTCTGGCGCAACATCTTTAAAGACTGCATTTTTGTTGTCTGTAAGTGCCATGATTTCCAGATCTATCAGCGCAAGATGCGCGTGCCACCTTCCCATCTCCACCCTGTCATTACCATTGGTCCCTTTGCGAAGTGGGGCATTGATTTTATGATGTTTAACCCTCACTCGGCTGGGGGGCATGCTTATATCATCGTAGTCATTGAATACTTCACTAAATGGGGCGAAGCAATGCCTACACTTACGGCTGACGGTAAGACAACAACACAATTTTTGTTCAATCATGTCA